>CATIWQ010425968.1:0-27764 GCA_949673415.1 Euphorbia schlechtendalii
CTCAAGGAGTTTGTTCAGTCAATGAACAAGACTATGAAGAAGTTGCTTATGAAGTTGGAGGGTATAGTGGTCCATGGGAAATTACTTCGTCCTCAACTAAGTCGACTAATAGTACTTCACTACCATTGATGTCTGGTAACAGTTTGTGATGCTTGCAGGCGTGTCTTAATTGACAGCATATTTTGTTGCTTTCATGTGGCAATAAGTATATTTATTTGTTGAATGTTGTTGTAAGTTGTTTTATTAATCTTTTAAGTAAATGATTGCATGTTTTCATTTCTTGTATGTTGGTTCTTGCGTCCTACAACACTAGTAATTCTTCTCCTAAAAAAAGTTACAAAGTAAATAAAATAAATCAAGTATTCGTTCCGATGAGGACTAAGGAGAAAAAGATGAACTCACTTAATATTAGGATTTAAATATAAACAATAAACCACAAAATGCATCCGTGTGTTAGACTAAAACATTAAGAACATGTGCAAGTTGTTAGAAATCTTAAAAGACTACAATTTTCAAAATTAATATTAAACAAGAATTCACAAAGCAAAGCATTTATTAGCAATACTTTTACAAAGTTTTTTCTCATAATTAACTGTTGAACAAAAACATAAATACAAATATTTTTCTGAGCAATACAGGGTGATAAATACAAATATTTTTCTGAGCAATACAGGGTGTTCTTTACCAAATTTTTTTGGGGTTCGAACCCACAACCGTGCACCTCTTGAATTATCTGGAGTGGTGGTCATCAAAGCCTAGTGGTTCATAAATATGAATATTAATTCTACGTAAACTGAAAAAGTAAATGTCCGGCACCAAGAAGCAAACAGCTGATCTCCAATTGCAGGATTCTGTATAAACTTTTATTCTTTGATGTTAAGGTCATTTTCATGTTCCTTGCCCGTGGGTGATAGTTAGATCTATCCAAAAGCTGTGTTACAAGAACCAAGGAAGGATTTTCTCCGGGGTGTACATAGAACGGACTATTCTCATCCTCTCGCGTTTGATTTCTTCCAACCATCAAAACGCATAATAAAAATTCTACATGTTGTAATTTCATGTTTCTTTATGTCACTTTATATCTTCATCGGTATATTGATTAAGACTTTATCTTCATTGATCCGTTTCTTTTCCTTCTCTAGATGACTTTGTCGTTTCATTTCAAAATTAAAATTCAGTTTATGAATTCAACAGAAAGTTAAATTAGAATTTAAATATAAAAAGTCATTTTAGTATAATCTTATACACAACAACATGCATCCATGTGTTGGGCCAGTAAAACATTACATATATAATACGATGTAAGGAATAAAAGAATATGAGCAAGTGGACCATTCTAATGGTATTGGTCCCCTCTTTAATTCTCCCTACATCATAAGCAAATCAAATGCACTTCAATGTTCGAAAAATGGCCAAATTTTTCTTATTGCCCTACAGGTTTATGTGTTTTACAGCGACATGTAAGATAAATTTTAGATGTTATTGTGAGAAACTAGGTAGCATTATGGTATTCAAAACCAAAATAGCCACCGAAAATACTAAACAGATCATGATTTTAAAGTGAAAACGGAAATATGAAAATATTAATGTCGAATGTTTTATATCGGTGGGAAGAGGTTATTTATTTATACATAAAAAGAAATTGTATGTATCCAGTCTTAGTTCATCTGAGTTGTTGTTTTGGTAGGTATTAGATTACATTTCAGTTATGATTAATTGTTCTTACTAGTGCATGTATAGAATTTGTATGTAATTATTCTTGTTACCTACTGTGTTGAAAAATGTGCTTAGCTGCATTAACACTGCAAGAGATTTGATAATAGGTGACAGTAGTTTTATTGTCATGAAATTTGTTGTAACAAAAAGTGTATTATTAGTTACAATAAAATTGTCTCAAAAATTAATTTTGTGATTTTTTTTGAGATTCACATATAGTACGTGATTTTGTTACTACTTTTTATGCTTGTAGTTAATACTTTTTTGTTACATGTTGGGTTGTAACCTATATTTCATAATATGTTACAACAAATTTTTTACTGTCACAAATATTGCTTGTGTGACAACATAAAAACTTGTAGCAAACAATTTATTTGTTTTGTGACAAAAAAAGTTTTACTTGAAACAAATATTTTTATGACACTTTTATACTTCTAACTAATATTCTTTTGGGTAAATTTTAAAAAATTACCATATGATTTCGACCATTTTCAAAAGAGGACTTGTGGTATTTTGAATCTCAAAAGAGGACCTGAAGTTTCCGACTATTAGCAAAATAAGACATAGTTAATTTTTTATGACATGGCAAGGGTATTCTGGAATCCCTTCGGTTTCCATCACTTTCCCAAAAAATCAATGAGAAATCTCTAAGAAAACTCATTAAGAACAATAAGAAAAAAAAGAAAAAGAGGAGCTAAAATCAAACCCTGTCAAGAACAATTGTTTAGATGAACCCATAAATTTCAATAGAGATTAAGGAAGCAACAATTAATTTATGGGAAAGCCAATAAAACTACTGTCGAAAGTACAGAGAGGTTTCGACAACAGAGAGATATTATAAAGAATTTAGGATTGATTTGTTGTAAGAATCTGCTTTGGAGTAATTGACACCCGAATTAAGAATCAAAGAAAATAAATGATACTCAAAATTTGAATAACAAAACAATGAAACCAAACAAGGCTTACCTAGAAACAACTAAGAAAAAATGTTTTCAGAAACAATTAAAAAACTCAAGAACCAGAATTAATTAATTAAGTAATTAAGAACAAAAAAAAAACCCATAAACAAACTCAATACAACCAAAATCAAAACCATTACAACCATTGCAAAGCTAAAATCAACAAACTAATTCAACCCAGAAGCAATCCATTAAGAACCCAGCAAAGCTAAAATCAACAAAATCATTCTACCTAGAAACAACCTCCAAGAGAACCCGACGTCGAAGAAGTAACAAATGTCGATTTAGCATGAAAACTAGGGTTTTCGGCCTTACTAGCTTGCTTCAACCATATCTGAGTCAAAATGAGTTTTGTTTAAGTATCCTTTACTTTTTCGATGACCAGATCTTTCGCAAACGCTTGAGAAGATGTTGGGACAGCGACACATGAAGGCGGCGATGATGAATCAGGCCTTCACTTTCGACGAAAATCCAGGGGAACTTTCAGCAAAATTCCAGGGTAACGAAGTTGGGAATGCTATTGTTGTGATTGGAAAGATTGTTGTGGTGGAGTGGGGAACTGATTTCATTAGATGAGTGAATTGTTTTGAAATTAGGATTTGGTTGAAGGAGAAGAGGAATAAACAGGACTTTTCCAAAATGCTCCTCGCCACATCAGCAACATTGACGGTGTCAAATAAAATTCTTTGTTTTACTAATGGTATGAAATAGTAGTTCTTTTGAGATCCAAAATACTACAAATCCCCTTTTGTAAATGAAGGTACTTGGAACAAACATTATTAAGACAATTTTTATATTTGTAACTATTCTTTTCTTAAGACTTAAGTTATAACCTAAATTTATAATATTTTACAATAAATTTTTTATTGTGATCTCTGGACTATGAACCCAACATCTTAACCCTTACCCCTTACCCTTGAACCCTAATAATACATAATGTTTTAATAATTCAATTAATCATAATTATTTTTTACATTATTTATATAAATATTTTTAAAAAATTTTATGTTGACACTGCCTATTAAGTTTAAGTTAAATATAGATGATGAAAGTTCAAAGTGTCACACGAAAGGAAAGTGTCAAATAAAAATGTTGTGAAATTATTTGGTTGTTGTCTTGAAATAGAATTTCCGCTCCTTGTCTATGAGTTTGTCCCTTATGGAACACTTTCCGAGGTCTTACATAATCCAAATAAAAAGATTTTCAAATTACATGGGGGATGTTGTTGCAGATTGCATCAGAAGTTACAGGCACGATCGCTTATCTGCACTCTTCAGCTTTTGTGCCTATTTATCACAGAGACATCTAGACCTCAAATATACTTTTGGATGAAAAGTACAGAGCAAAAGTTGCAGATTTTTTTGAATGAAGTAGAGGATGAATGTTGATTCGGGACGGGCATCCCAAAAACAATTGCAATAGACAACCCGATACTATCAGACAAGCCAATTTACAGATAAAAGCGATGTTTATAGTTTTGGAGTCGTTCTTGTGAAGCTTTTAACGGGGATAAAAACTATTTGCATGTCACGGTGTGAAGAAGGGAGAAGCTTAGTTAGATAGTTTCAACTTTCAATGGAAGATGATCGTTTATTTGAAATCATTGATAGTCGAATTTTGAAGGGAGAAATGAGGAAATCATAGGAATTGATAAGCTTGCAAAGAGTTGCCTAAACATGAATGGGAAAAGGAGAACAAGCATGAAGAAAGTGGCAATGGAGTTGGAAAGGATTAGAGTACTTGAAGGAAGTTTTTTAGTGAGTGAACAAGACTATGAAGAGGTTTCTTCTAAAGTTGGAGGATATAAAGGTCGTGGGAAATTACTTCGTCTTCAACTAAATCGACTAATAGTACTTCATTACCATTGATTTCTGGTAATAGTTTGTGATGCTCGAAGGTGTAGCTTTTTTTTAACGAAAAAAATCCATCGCCGCAACACAAGCCAAGGGTATCCTAACTAGGTTGGCACCCCCTAACGACAAGAGCAATGACTAAGCCAAAAATTTCATTAATAAAATTGTACTAAATGAATAGTATAGTGAGGAGAATATTCATAACTAGTTAAGTATAAGAGATAAAAAAAGTTCGGACAAGAAAAAATATCTGACACCTCGAAGCCTATAGAACTAGATCTATTACATTTGAAAGCAAACCAAGAAAAATAAATACTCGATAGAGCTAAATCTTCCGAGTTCGAGCTTCCTTCGAATTCGAAATTATTCCGTCATTTCCAAAGCAACCAAGAACAACATAACCAAATGGATGTGCCGAAATCACGAGACGGGCCTCAACGAAAAAACGATCTCCAAGAGACCCATAACAACTCAAAATCGACCCCTGACAAGGAGAAAGAGACCCATGATAATACTCAACTCAAAAAAACTTAGCCGAGAACAACTTGCTGTCACTCGGCTCCCAAGAGAAAACGTCAATACTCAGCCCCCAACTTAGATGGTACTGCTGCCCGCCAACGGTATTAGCAGCCCCGACATCAAGAATATTTGGGTAAACTTGAATTATCCAGCCCCTCAACTCGCTGCATTGATCTCTCATCGAAATCCTCAAGTTTCGCTTCCAAAAAGGTCGAGAGAAAGCGTCATCACCAAATAAGACCTAGAAACCTTGCCGAACACTACACATCTTCCTATTACATAATGCCAAAATATCAGGAAATAAAGTTGCCAAAGAAACATTTGCTGTCCAATAATCGAACAAAAAAGAACACATCTCACCTCACTCCACGGTCACCTTCATATTTGACTTGAACAACTCCCAATTCTTCTCATTACCGACGCAACATGAGAAAATATTCCTCCACACATGGGAAAAATTCTTAGTATCAACATATTCAAGGGCACCCCAAGATGGGAAATCATATCTATCCATACAAATTTGCCACCATAACGAGTTAGGTTCTGCATGTTTCAATTTCCAAATCCACTTAAGAAGAAGACTAACATTAATCACCTTAAAATCACAAATAGAGCACCCAAAGACTTAATTAACAATGTTTCCCCTTTCTGTGAAAAGTTTATGTATATTTTGTTCTGAATGATGTTGTTGACTATTTTGTCATATTTATTTGTTTGGTGTTGGCAGATGATTCTTTCCTTTTCCTACATGTTAGTTCTTGAGTCCTAGTTTTTATAATAAGCAATAGCAAACTTTAAAAAGTAATAAAGTAATTTTTTTAAAAAAAATTGAATCATCATCATTATCCTTCCCCACTGAGACTAAAATATATTTTGGGTCCAGGTAACAAATAAACTAACTATTGAAGAGGATATACGAGCAACTTTTATTTTTGTTTGGAATGAGATTTGACAAGACTCTAATGAACTCAAACAAGTAAACTAGGTCTTAGTTCAAAACGAGTTTAGCCGAGTTTATACATGTTCATAAAATTCTTATAGTAGTATGCTTATTTACATTATTTTACATCGATAAATATATTTTTGAGTTTGTCACATCAAATATTGGCATTTTCATCGGTCACTTTGTTTTCTTATAAAGTAACTATAACTTTTATTCACCACTTTTCGATGAGTGAGATGAACTTTAATATGATGATAAAGGTATAATAAGAAAGCCCTACATAATAAAAAAAAATCAAGAAAATATGTTATACTCATGACTTGAATCATTAATGTAAGATTCACTTTTCTCGAATATATTCACGAAACACGAGCCTTTTAAACAAGTCTGTTTGTAAATATGTCTATGAACCCCCGATCGACATTTCGAGTTGAGTATCTCTACGTTGAAGCTTGACTCGTTTACGAAACGAGCCTATGGCTATATAATTTTACTCACAAACAATCTCAGTTTAAACAAGGATTTATAGATCCAAGCACCAATAAATGAACACCAGATATGGCGCCGGTCAAAGTTTGAGAACAAAAATTGAGGACTATATTTATAGCATCTCTTTCTCATATCATATAAGGACCCATAGATGATGGCACAGAATGGTCTATTAATATCAGCGGCCCAACCAAATCCAATTCTAGAATTCAATCGATAGCTCCAAGTCCAAGGCGAAAATAAAAAATGTTGTTAGAATAGTAGAAGACCGTGAGAAGGGAATTTCATTACTTTCTTACTGTTAGGCCTCGACGTTTCCTTAATCGATACATGTCGGTGAAATTATAATGGGGATCGAATCATTGAGGATCATTCTCCCGCATGAATGTCCCGAAAACTGTTTTATACTATTAATTTCTATTAATAGTTTTTGAACATTTGTCATTCATGCGGTAAAAATGAGTTGGTTGTAAAATATTATTTCCGAGGTTTATCTGGATACATCACTACTATACCTATATATATATTCTTTTATTTAGTTGTTACATCCTACTATGTGTTATTGTGTTTTTTTTCATCAAAATTTAGTGAGGTATGCATATATAACAATATTTGATCTTTGGTACGTAGTGGCTTTGTTGTTTCTTAAATTTCGGAATCATCCATAAATCTCATTTCCACCTGAGAAATACACCAAAATCGTCCAAATTGGAGCATCCAGATTGAACAGCAAATACAAACTTGACACAGTTTCATCCTTTTCCGAAATTCTAAAATTTTACATCACAATATTTTTCTAAAAAGACAAGATCGGGGGAAGTGTCAAATAATGTTATATTTCGTCTATTCGTAAACTTCGAAATCAAACATCCTGATTCCAGATCGCATAGATTCAAACTGAACAACAACTGGGTTTCAAATGAGGATCGCAAACAACTATTAAGACAATGCTGGGTTTAGGATAAAGCTAGTTCTATGGAGGATAAATTTCAAGCTTCAATTATCTCTTTGCAAAGCTGGGGAGAACGATCCAATGATTGAGTTCAAGTGCAGATTTGGGTGCCATATACTAAACACATTGAGGCACACGTTTCTTGTTTGCTCTACTTCCTGATACCTAGGCGTCAATGATTAATCCAGCTTTTTATAACACTACTGGTGATGATGTTTTTCAAATTATTCATGATATGCCAGATAGTGGTTCTTTGCCTGATAATTTACACCATACTACTATTGTGCTAATACCTAATGTTACCGATTCCAAATGCATTTCGGGATTCAGACCAATTTCCTTATTTAATATTATTAATAGTATCATTGCTAAGGTCTCAGATGATAGACTTGGAGGGTATCTTTTGGAGTTGCTTGCATTAAAAAACTTCGGGTCATAAAGAGACAATAGCGTTGAAATTAGATATGGCAAAATCGCATAATCGCATTAAATGGACTTACGTTAAGGTTGTCCTACATAGGATGAGTTTTTTAAAAGTGGATATTTTGGATGCTTAGAGCATCTTTAGTAGCTCGTGGATTCCAAGTCTAAGCGGCATATGAAATAGAAGTTCTTATTGATGATGTGTCAATAATCTTAAAAATAGACAAAGTGTATTTTTAAAATAGGAATAGTAGATTATCTGTTCCATTTTAAATAGTATTTATTATAGACAATGTCTTTTTGGTTGTCTACACTTAAACAATTAATTAGACATTGTTAATGATAAATGATGACACATAGATGCCACATCATATAAGGAAGATGGGCTAGACAAGCTACTATAAATACATTTTCAAATTGATTGTTTATTCCTTCCTATGTGTCAAAACAATTTGTGAAATAGACAAGCTAATAAAAATGCTCTTTCATGTATTCGGTTTTCTTTTTCTTGCGGTGAGAGGTATTATGTAGGATGTGTTTGAAATTTTGAAGGAATTCAATTGAATTCATTTCATTTTACATATAAAAGTCACAAGTATTCTATAAAATGAAATGAAACCAATTGAATTCTTTCAAATTTTAAATTTCCAAACACACTGATAATGTGACACCTGAGGGGAGGTCTCAGGGAAAGAGACCTCCTCTTTCCATAGCATAAACTTACCATTTGTACATTTTGTTCAACTTTTATATCTTGAATTATTAGCGGCGAACCTATTTTTAGGTTAGTTTTCAGGCTTACAAACTACAAATCATTACGGATTGAGTTACTAGTTTCCAGGATATTAGAGAATGATAATTTATAAGTAGTTGAAGCTAAAATTATTGTGCCTCCACTGTTCAAGATTGGTGGAGTCGTAACTTGGTACTCCCTCCATCTAGATATATATGATTTTTTTTACTATTTTTGTTGTATGTAGATAAATATGATTCCTAACTTTTAAAGTATTTTTGTTCAATTATTTTAGTCTTACCCATATTAATTTGTTCAGCTTTCATGAATAAATATACATAAACATATTAATTGCATGACTCGATCAAATGATAGATTAGTAAATTATTCATTTAATTTATAGTTTCATTTAAACTTGTGAATTAGTTTGTTGGATATACCAGTTCTGCCCGTGAGCGGGTCAATCGGGTCAGAAGATCTGATTCAATTTAGTCTAAATCGAAAAGTTATAAGACTTGGAGGATTTAATTATAAATAGTCAAGAGTTTAGGGACTTAATTGTAATTATTCAAATAATTGAAATGGACGTGCAAATGAAAATATGGTTTCATTTTTTTTCTTATTTCATTTCCTTCATTGGTATCATGAGCGAGGTTATTTTACGATGATTATGTGATATTTTGTTTTTACATATTCCGGAATTCATTTTCGTGTTTTCGTGAATTATGCGAGAAAATATCAAAAATAGTAGAAAATCGTGTTTTGGAGCGTTTTTTGGTACATATCGATGTTCTGGCCATGATTCTATCATTTTTCTGTATTTTTAATGATTACAAATTTTCAGCATCAGATTGAGTTCGAATTGGTCGGCAGTTACGTGTTTTTCGCCGAAAAAAATTTCGATTTTTACGGTATTTTGTGTAAATGTAAAATTTCCATTCATTTTTTCGTAAAACAGAACGCACCAACGGACTCGAAACTTGAAACTGAGTTGAAATGCCAAAGTTCGATCGCCAGATTCCGCCAGCAAGGTGGTGTGTGGCTTACACGAGTCCCTTGGCGGGAACCCATTGCCAACAACCGTTACATTGTAATGGTTGGACACGTGGCACTATTCTACCACATGTCTGTCGATCAACCCACATAGGGGTTGACCAACTAGTGGGAGCCCACCACGCGGTAGTCAACGCGTTGATTGCCACATGGCTTTTTTCGGACCGTCAATTTGTTTTTCCATGATTGTGTTTTTTTGCCACGTGTATTATATTATTGTATTGCATGGAGAAATACAATTTTTGTGTGTATTAATTTTATTACTTTGTAAAACATGATTTTACAAATCTAATTTTCAATTTGTTTGAAATCAAATTACGTAATAAATGGATATTTGGATTCCTTTAAATAAGTTGATTTGTTATCACTAAGTTCGATCAAATGAAAGAATTCTAAAATTAATAAGTTGGCCTAGGGTGATCATTATGAACATCATAGTTGATGTTGTAATAAGTTTTGGATTGTAATACTGATCGCAAAGTTTTGAGTTTACTAATTTAGAGGGTTTATATTCGGTGATGAAGCCAAAAACCTTGTTCCCCACTTTTCAACCGAAAAGTTAAAAGTTCAAAATACGAACAAGTGTTGTCAATACCGCTTATCAAAATAGAAAAATAGTGACCATTGCAAGTATACAATTTCTATGTAGTTTTAAAAGATATCTATCCCAAAGGGAAGGAATTCGATTCTAATGACTAACTAGAGTTACAGAACAAGCGAAATAAGATAAATTGTAAAGTTTAGATGGTTTGGTTGATAGACTGATGAATAGACAGATTCATGAACAGACTAGAGATAATGTAAAATATATAGATATTTCCTAAGAACAAGTTTAGTAGAGAAAAACATGTAAAATCATCAAGGTTATTTCGTACACTAAATAACTTCAACAAATACGGTTCTAGACACCCTAATATTCAATAATTCACCACAGAGCAACACATGAAATGACTTTTCTAAATCTAGGGTAAACGAATTATGACACTTATAAGAACCTGGATAACAATATTACTATGCTTAATACGGGTCGCTCTCACATAGCCATATTTCAAGTTACCATTCCAAAAATGTTAGCTCACTAAACAGCGTTATAATCACAGATCCAGTGATTATACACAATCTTATTAATCCTGAAATCACTCTTAAAGTTAACTCGAAAGCATATAACTTGATTAATATAAGAGACGCAAGACGAAATACTCATTATGACATGTAGACATATCAAAAACTTCGAAATAGAAAATATAAGTAGAAAACAAAGTAAAGTTGTAAGGTATGCAAGTGAAAGCTAAAGTTGATCAAACTGTATCCACTCTTTGATGGGAGTCGTCAATTCCCCCAATTTTGGCGTCTACTTTGAATTCGGTCTCGACTCGTACAGAACCTCAGCTAGGATGCTATTCTTTGTGAATATCAAACAAAAGAATGTTGAAGAACGAAAACTTTTATTGATAAGTGCTTTGCAATTACACTCATACAACAAAAGCTCGAATTTGTGTAGAAATATTGTGATCGAAATAAGAATCAAATCACTATGAGACATAGCGAAATCTAGATATTTTCTCTCTCTATCTATACACACATACTATCATTCAATGCCTACTACTCTCCATTCACCATGCATGAAATTAGTGTGATTTGAACCCTATATATAGAGTGTAAAGGGTTCCGTGTATCTAAATGAAAATTCATGTCCATTGGCGAAGGGTTGCATCACTTCAATATGATTGGATGCAAAGATTCACCCTCATCCATAATGGAAAGGCACCTTTTAATAATTGGTTGACTTCTAAAAAGTGTCTTTTCGATTGGCAGTTGATCGTTGTTATCTGGCAGTTGGTAGTTGAAAAGAGATAACAAATAACCGTCACAAGTCGCGATTGTGAATCACATGTCATGATCGTGACTAATGGTTGACAACTTTCTGTTTTGAAGAATAAAAAGTTGCAACTGCGAATGGGTTGTCACAATCGTGACATGTCTTTCTCCATAGACATGTCACGATCGTGACAGCCTTGCGTTCCACGCATCTTTTTGCACATTTTTCACTCTTTTTCCATAGAATTCCTTCTTTGATCATTTTACTCCCAAGATTTACCTAGTTTCTGCATTTGCATAAAAAACAACTACATACCACGAGAAATCTTTTATATGAAGTATAAAATGAAACAAAACCATATCATTTTATGATTGAAAATGTCATGATAACAAGTATAATTATTCACTTTTCAAATACTTAGTGTATAACTTAATTTCAATATAACGTAAAATAGTTACACACGATAAGTATATTATGTGGTGGTTGACAATATAAGTCATTGTCATTTGTTTAGCAACGTTAATTTGTGTTTGTTTGTTTGTTTATATTTTTGTATAACAATTTTTATGGCATGTTTTGTTCTTGAATAGTTTTGGGATTGTGTTGTATTATGCATAAATATTAGTGATTTATTTGGTTTATATATTGTTATTTATTTTATACTTTATACTTGTTTAAAGACATATAAAATATATAAATACTTATATATTTAATAAAACTTTTAGGACTAATATGCCCCATTGAATCATAAAATAGTTTCAATTATTATGCATAATAAAGTTATCCAATATTTATTATAAAATGTCATTAGTTAACTGAACTAATTAAAGACAATAGGTCCAAAGTGAATTGAATGATATACCTTATAGTTAAAGGAACTATAACAAAGAATAAAAACACATAAAATTAAGTTATATGATGAATTGAACTAAATTAAATGCAAGTGCTTTCACCTGGTGGATGATGGGGTATTTATATCTTTTTCGATATTGGGGTTGATGCTTACATTTTCTTGGAAAGTTTGTATTCAATTTAATAGTAATTAACACACAATTGCTCATAATAATTAACTCAAGTCCTTGTATACTTATTTAGTCTCATTGTTACCTATTAAAGAATATCAGTAACTTATGCTACAAATTTATTTGTAGTAGACTTAGATTCTTAAAGGTAATTATTAGGTTACCTGAAGGTTGAAGTTTGAGTTTGCGTTGAAGGATTAAAGAGTCTTCTTATACTTTGAGCAATGTTTTGTATAAGTTCAAAGAGAGTGGAACCAAGTAACTCAGGCATGACAAGAATCTGTTTTCTTCATGGCGGAGGAAGAGTTCAATGATCTGTATCATTTAGCTTAGTGCTATAAGTGATTTAATTACTGCAATTCATGTAAGAGAGACATGTTCGAGTTTGATACCATATTGAAAGATTTTCTAACTAGTGATCGATTTTTTACTTTGAGTAGGAGCATATGTGATGCACTTAACTCATTCTTATAGAATTAGTTTGTTTAATGTGTTTACATATTTCTTGGAAATGATAGAATTTGTTCTTCTGATATCCAAGTTTCTTCCTAAATGCATTTGGCATAAGGAAAGTCTTAAGGAGATATTTCTTAAGATAACAAATGCTAACTTACATTAGAACATATAAAGAGGGAAGAAGAACAATGCAAATGGGTCTGAACCACTCGAACATAAATTAAATAGGTCTGAAGGCAATAAATAGTAAAATCACAAAGGCAATAGGCTAAATTATCACTACAGAGGCATTGTGAAATAGAGCGCTAAGCCCAACTTGTTACACGTAATATATTCTAAAGTTTGTAATATGCTCAATGTTGCTGATGGAATCTTATCCTTTGTGGAATATTAATTCAAGTGTAACATGTGACATGAGCATGGACCATGGTAACTTTGTGTGATTTCGACAACTTATATGAGAATATTGAAATTTATATCAATATCAAAATGAGTTGAAGTTCTATAGATTGACACATGTAGACTAGATTTATAATGAGCTCAAATCCAATAGCTACATGATGTGTTGTATTCTCATATTATTTGTCAAATTTTGAATTTATTATATGGTTTAATAAATAATGTGTTCATCTTTTAATTTTTCCAATGATTCAGTTTATTCATTCCTGAATTGTAGATGTATGAGTCTAGTTCTTAAACAAATGATTATATTTTAATGAATGTGCATTACAAATTATTCAAGCGGATAGTGTTTGTGTTCCACAGACTAACGCTGCTTCTAAAAGAAAATGTTAGTATATCGTATAGGCAATTGTGTCACATCAGCTACGAAGAATACGTCATCTAGGCTTAATATGATGGGTAATTTATGATGATTAAATTATTACCATGTGATGAGTTCCATTTAAAGAACTTATAATCCATTTCAAAAGGAACTAGAACTAAAATCAATTGCAACATATTCATTTTGATATATGTGATTCAATAGATGTGAGGGTAAAGCATAAGCCTAAATTTTCATCACATTATAATGATGATCACATTTGTTATGACATTATCTACTTTATTACTCATAAATTTGAAGCTTCTAGCTATTAAAATATTTATGAATCTTGTAATAAATCAATTGGAATTTACTATAAAGAATTGGAGCCGAAGTGGTAAAAAGTAATTTTTGGTTAAGCTTACAATTTTATGTGATGAAGGGATTGAACATCCATTTTTTATTCCCTATACTCTATAAAAAGAATAGAGTTTACGAAAGGAGAAATTAGATTCTTCTTCCAATGGTTAAGTATATATTGAATACCTTCGAAGTCTGTCTCTTCTAACCCATTTGTGACATAGACTAGAAGTATATCTAATTTATCTTGGTTATGACATTAGGTTTGTATCACTTACTCCCACACTACGTTAATAATTTTGGGAAATTGGGTTCAAGAGGTAAATGGGGTGTCTTTTAAGATACTCTTACATATCAAAATAATATATTTTTGTGGGGAGAATGCGGATAGAACAGATTAATTTGAATCACGAAATGCCAATTTCTTAGAACTGATTTCTTGAAGTTTAGGTGTATTAGGCAAAAGCATTTCCTTTTATTAAGACTCTTGAACTTAATGTTTTGAATATATCTTCAAGTGAGAGTAATTCAAATGTATCGGTTCATAATGATCACATTAATGAGTGGTCTTGTTCCATGGGTGAGCTGAGAACTTAAATTGTTATTGGTCCAAGTGAGAGTCAATATTTTTAACTCAAGTGCGAGCTTAGATTATTATAATATTTTTGACTCAAGAGGGAGCACAGAAATGAGCTTAAGAGGAAAATTTTCGAGTTATAATAGATATAAAGAAATATTTATGAGAATTCGGAGCCTAGGAAATTTAAATGGAAAATTTTTTCAACCTGAAAATTAAGTGTTTAAAGGGAAATGAATAGTTGTGTGTGATGGAAGAAGAATTAAGTTAACTTCCCTGAAGTTCATAAAAATATTGAGAACAAGTGGATTCCCAATGTAAAGTAAAAGCATTAGGCTTGTAGTTAAGGGATACGTATATTTAAACTGATAAGAATATGTTATAAGAATATATTCTTTCCAATTGCGAGAATTACATCTATATAAATTATTTTAACTTTAGTAGTTGTATCTTCCTTAAAGTTACATCAAGTAGGTGTATGGACCTCTATTCTCAATGGAGAAATGTCATGAGAGATTTATATGTCAACATTAAGAGGATTTTTGAATTAAATAAGTCAATTTATAATCTCATGAGGTTTTAAGGTTCTGGTATTTTGAGTGGTAAATTAGAACCATTATGCACATATCCTATTCGTGAAAGATTGGGTGTTGAGTAACTTTGTGATATAAGTCGTGGCAAAGTGTGCATAGGTCCTATAAGTTCTAATGACTAAGAATATGATTCTTAATGTTAGTATTTGTCCTGAAACTAATGTCATGTGGGAGGATATGGAAAACGTTCCATATATTGGCATTGTATATGCTATATTATACTTCTCACATAATATAACTCATGTTGTGTGCATTGAAGTAATATATTAGTTCATTTCAATATTAGAGCACTGGAAGATCATTAAGAAAATTGTAAGATACATGTGTATGACATTGGTTATGCTCTAATGTATTGAACCAAAGAAGCAGTCCTTATATAATACGTAGGTACATATTAGCTAAGGCTAAGGTTAGAATTGAGTTTTTCTAATTATGGTCAAAGATTTTGTTTGACAAAAGAGACTATTGAGTTTTCTTATGTTGAGTGATCCAAAAAATGTTGACTATTTATAAAGAAAGTCAAAACATCGATATCTTAAACGATAGACCTGAAATATCATAGTAGCAATTTCAAATATATCAATATCAAGTATCTCTTAGTTGTAGACTAAGTAACATGAGGAGATGCCAATATGAGGTTTTTATCTACTCATTACATGTTTGTAGATTATATACGAAGTATATCTCCGAAAAATGTATATGTGAAATATATCAAAAATTTAAATATGCTAGATTATATTTATTCGATTACCTCATTTATTATACCCTTTAAATCGTGAATGATTTTGTGATAATATAAATGAGTTTTATTCTATGAGCAATTTATGTGTTGTATTTTATGTACGTATATTATTTTTTGTTCATAGCATGTTAGACGGAGAAATAATAGCTCACTCACATGGGTGTTTATCCTAGTATTATCAGGAAGACATAGACTAGGATGAGATTGATTTTGCACATACTATGTGTAGTTCGGGAACCTGTTCAAAATAGTGAATCGACTTGTTGAGTAACAAGAACAGCGCATTGTATCGAACATTGTGTGTCGAATCTAAAAAAGAATTAGGTAAGAACTGGATAGTTCACATGATAATTGGTCATGTTTTGCCTGAAGAGCTAAAGGTAGTTCATTTAGTCGAAAAAGGTTAAATGCTAGGTTGCTTTGTAACTAAAACATTTATATGATGTTGGTTGATATGGTAAGACATGTGCTCCTTTATAAGGGTAGAATGGAAATGACACGATGGCACGCTATCAAGTGTGAGAGGAATAAGTCCTCGAGATAATGTGTGGTTAGCAATCATAAGATGAGAAGTTTGTACGATGTACAAGGATCTCAACTTCTCTAATGTGAGACTTGGTCCATTATATTATTATTGGACTTTTTTTTAAAAAAACTCCTGGAGGGTCAATGTGACTCTTTGAAAGCTAAAAGGTTGAGATGGAAGAAAATTTTGGGGCGAGGTCCCCAACTAGGTTGGTTTCCACGCTTACCTACAAAACTCCCGCCCCTCTTTTATTAATGAAAATAGCTACGATTCTCAAGCGGAGAAAGTAACTTAGGTAAAAAGCAAAAGTCCCGGGTTAACAAACAAATCTGAAATCGAAATATAAAAGTTACGCCTATTACAATGAAAGATAAACCAATTATAATTAATACTCAAAATAAGGATGTCGACTTGATCATATGTTCCCTTGAATACCAATTTATTTCGATGTTTCCAAAGACTCCAAGTGATTATAAACCAAAGAGATGTCTCGAAATCCAAATATCTACTCGGGCGAAAGAGCGCTTGCCAAACGTCAAAGAATCCAATGAGACTACATGGAATCGGTAATGGTATCCCTAACCATTTCAGAAATTCAGTCCAAACACGGAGGCTTGAGTTACATAAGAGGATTGAGTGATCAATTGTTTCAATTTAGTTACCAAAAGGGCAAGTGGCATCACCGATTGAGTTGCATCCTCGAGAGAGTAGAAAAAATCGAGTTGGTAACTTACCATGGAAAAGCATCCAACCAAAGAATTTTGTTAAAAGGCACGTAGACCAAATGGTTTTTAAGTCGAGCCTCGGCATTGTCTAGCACGGCACACGGTAGAATATTTTGCAAAATGAAGAAGCCGAGAACTATTTATCATATCCAACATCCCAATAGAATATGTCCTCACCTATGCTAAAATGGGGCTGCAATAATGAATCAGTGGCAGCAATGGTAGTGGACGGGTTAGCAGTGGCAATGGATGGGTTAAATAGCACGGGAACTGCTGTAGTATCCAACGACGCAATTGGCAGCAGCATTCTCGTAAGGTAATTCGGAGGTTGCGCTTCCAAAACGGTCGACAATATGCGTCGATGGTATAAATTGCCGAGCATCCAACACTAACGGAGCATCTCTTATTATTACACAAGGAGT
The DNA here is from genome assembly GCA_949673415.1 of Euphorbia schlechtendalii. NCBI lineage: Eukaryota > Viridiplantae > Streptophyta > Magnoliopsida > Malpighiales > Euphorbiaceae > Euphorbia > Euphorbia schlechtendalii. The sequence goes on from CATIWQ010425968.1 coordinate 17,646, forward strand.
ATAGGTCTGGGAAAAGAGAACATAATGGTTTATCCAAAGTCCAACTATAGTTCCAAAAAGAAGCCATATTTCTGCTACCAATAGTCACACGGTAATGAGAGGAAAATAGTTCCCAATTTGTTTTGTTCCGAGAACAACAAGACACAATATTCTTCCAAATCGGTGACAAGTAGGTGTTATCCATATTTATGATGTCCGACCATGATTCAAATCTGTAACTAGCAACACAATGAGAATACCAAAGATTGCTTTGATTACTCCCCAAATCTTCCAAATCCACTTAAGGATCAAGCTGAAATTTATCAAAGAAAAGTCTCTAACATTTAATCCCCCGAGATGATAAGGCAACTTAATGGTTGCCCAACTAATCTTGCAAAATCCAGAAGAGTTACAATCTGCACGCCATAAGAAATTCCTCATCAGTTTGGTCAAAACTATGTTAACCGACCATGGCATCTTATAGATTGACATAATGTAAATTGGAAGAGATGATAAAACTGACTTTATTAATGTTAAACTACTCGCATATGATAGACAATGTCCCTTCCAATTAGCTAATCGTTTCTTAAACCTGTTAACAAGGGGATCCCAACTTACAAGAGGAAACCAATTAATACAAAGTGGAGAACAAAGGTAAGTGATTGGGAATTTTTCCACTCGACATCACAAAAGAGAAGTACTTGATTGTAAAATTTCATCCAAGCAATGGATGCCAAGGAGTGTGTTTTTGTGGTAATTAATACAAAGCCCGGAGATTACCTCAAAGCATTTCTCAACACGTAGAAAATTCAGGATAGCACCTAAGTGAGGCAGAAGGAAGCAAAGTGTGTCATCTGCAAATTAGAGTAATGAAACGTTCGGCAACGATAAATTTTCTACAAATCACGGCAGTAGCCCAATTTTGATACTCGCATCAATCATTTGTTTCAAGCCTTCAGCTGCTAAAACAAAAATAAAGGGCGAGAGCGGATCACCTTGTTTTACTCCTTTGCGAATCCGAATTAGATTAGTTAAAGTGCCATTAACTAGGATAGAGGTCATTGATGACTTGCGGCAATTGGACAACCAAGAAATCCATTTCTTATCAAAGCCCATTTTGGCTAGTACCACATCAATAAATACCCAAGATACATAGTCAAAAGCTTTTCGAAAATCTAACTTGTGGACCAAACATGAGCGACGATGAGAGTGGAATTTGTTTATGATTTTCGAAGCTAGAAAAGAGCAATCATAGATACTTCTACCTTTAAAGAATGCAAATTGACTATCGAAGACTATATGAGGGAGGATCAGTTGAAGTCTCGACACTAACAATCTAGTAATGATTTTGTATATCCCATGTATGAGTGCGATCGGTCTAAAGTTACTTAGACATTCCACCCACGGTGATTTAGGAACCAAGATCGTGAAAGAAGATTTGATTGAGTACGGAAGCCACGGTGAAGTATAAAAATCAGTGACTATGCTCATAATTTCAGGTCTTAACTCTTCCCAAAACTGTTTGTAAATGTGGAAGGTGTCTGGTCTCGACGCCTTGTTCTCCCTGCATTCACAAATTACGTTCCAAACCTCATCAACCAAAAAGGGGGCTATCAACCTAGCATTTTAGACCTCCAATACTTTCAAAAATTTTAGCTTTCGTAGAAAAAAACGGTACAACCGGGGTAGCAGTGAACAAGATTTCGAAGTAGTCTCAATTATTGACGAGATTTGCGCTACATCCGTAATTAGAGATCCGTCAACCTCATGTTGTAAGATTCTATTATTCAAGAAGTGAGCGGAGAGTGCGACGCATGACGGAGAGTGGGCACTTTTCCATGGCAAGATGTAAGGACTCCACAGTAGATAAAGGCCGCGTAACCTCACTTGAAGTAAGGTTTAAAACTAACACTTCCTTCCCGATTTAAAACTGACACTTCCTTCTCTTTAATTCTCCTTTCAAGTTGCCCGTAATTAGAATCATGATATGATCTTATCACGTTGCCCAATAGATGAGCTTATGGGAGATGTCGCTGCTGCCATTTAAATCACATATGGCAGCCCACTTCATCTTAATAAACGTTTGAAAGCTTGAATCCTCCCACCTAAAATTTAGCGAACGAGACGGCTTTGGTCCACCATGAACTAAGGGCTTAGATTGAAATAAGATAGCAAGATGATCCAAAATATAAGTGTCAAGAGTCAAGATTGACATCGATGGCCATAAGTCTAAAAGAACACAAGATGCTAGAACATGATCAATTCGTGAAAAAGCAACACTATTATGCCAAGTATAGTTGCAACCACGAAGGGGAAGGTCTTGTAACTCAGCTTCGTTGACAAAATCTTGAAAATAGCCCATACTTGGAGAAACTATCCCACTCGACCTTTCAGAAGCGAATAATACCTCATTAAAGTCGCCACACACTAACATATTATTGAAATTATAGAAATAAGGCAGTAGCTCCCTCCACATAGTATAATGATCCATGCTACTTGTAGAACCATAAATCATGATGAGATGGAAAGAAATATGGGGCTGCATGATATCAAAAATAGCCCATCTATTTGTTGAGTGATTAACGTATGATTAAATAGTTACCGAGTTCCAAGTTAGCAAGAGACCACCCGAAAAACGTTGATAAGGGATAATGTGGTATCCTAAATTGTTATGACCATAAAATGAACATACTATATGCTCCGAAATGGAGCCAACCTTAGTCTCAACAAGACCCAAAAAAATCCACGGAATGTTTACGAATAATTGAGTGAACAAAATCTTGCTTAGCCTTATTACCAAGCCCACCTCTACAATTCCAACAAATTAAGTTAAACGACATAAAAAAATGATTAAATCCAAGAAGTACCATGATTCCTATGATGCTAAAGTCAAGTCCATGATGCTAAGGATCATTTCTTTATGCCTTTTCTTGAAGTTTAGAACCAATGTCGAAAGCCATATCATGCTCATTTGTTGGTAATCACGTGACAGCAGAATTATTCTATTCATATTACGGATACCTGGCTCCGATGATAATGAATTATAAGACTCAATTACTGCTACCGTTTTGGCACTATTGCTGTTAGAAAAACTGGGTTGCTGAACTGTCGATTGAGGAGCTGCTGTTGCGTCACTGCAACTATTAGAAAGACGGGGCTGAATTGACGGTTAAACTGATGGCTGAAGCAATCTCTTGCAAGGGGAAAAAATCATTTCATTCATTGTAAAATTCCAATGATTAGAGGGGTCGGGACAGCACTAACTACAGGAATAGATGAAGGGGAAGTGTCCACACTACCCGAATCTGTTTTGTCACTACTGTTCACACATGAAGAGCATAGAAACAAATCTAGATTGCTTGAAGAAAAATGAGAATTTGGAAATGGAAACAAATCACACCTCAACGTTCAATTCCTATTTCTAAACATCTTGAAATCTATCTCTAACGAGAAGATTTGAAACGATTAATTGAAATGAGTAATTGAAGATCTACGATATCCTTAAAGTTTGCAACGGCTACTTCTCAGAGATTTATAGCATAAATAGAACACTGAAGCAGACATTCAAACTTGGTAAATCAACTTGAATTTCCTAAGAGCAAAACCTTGTGAAAATCTTCTCTGCTTTCAAGAAATTCACTAGTAAGCAACAAGCAAACAATCAATAGATCTATCAGTTTGTAATAGAGAGAATCACTCATAGGATTAACCTTGTAAGGATTCAATGTATTATAAGTTGAATTCAATTTGCTATATTCTATTTATCTTGAGTGTCAGTTTGGGAAGGTACCCAAACTGAGTTTGAGTGGTAGTTAGAAAGGAGGAACTTTCTGTAATAGAGTCTACCCACTGTAAAGGCTTCTCCGCCTATTGAAGGAACGAACACTAGTGGATTAAAGCTCAGAGACGGTATCTGGGGACTGGAGGTAGGTTAGGGGCCGAACTAGGATAAAATCTCAGGTGTAATCGTTCTAACTCTAAGCGATTAGCTTCATCAGCTTCTTGCTCATTCATCTCTCTCATATCATTTATTTGCTTGTTATCCAACTCGCACTGAGTAATCCTTACTCAGTTAAAGGTTGAAGATAAACTGTGCCAGCTGAGCTGAGTAGTTTATACGTTTTTATATCGCACTCAGCACGCATACTCAGCATGCATATAAAAACAATACCGAGTTAACTTTAATTGAAAAAGGTCTAAAAAGTAACCCAGTTTACACATTCACCCCCTCCCCTCTGCTATTGTTATTAGCCAGTTTACGGACAAACAAGTGGTATCAAAGCAGTTGCTCAACTTTAAGACTAATCGTCTTGAGTCAGATCCATAAATGGCATACAATAACTTCAGCTCTGGTTCTAGTCAAACAATTCTCCTAAAGGAGGGAATGTTTGTTACCAGACCAACTCTTTTAGATGGTAATCATTATACATTCTGGAAGAATCGTATGAAGAACTTCATCTAGTCAAAAAGCATGTAAGCCTGGCTCGTAATTGAGCTTTGCCCCAGAGTTCCTACTAAATTAAGGAACGATGTGCGTATTCCTGTAGATCCAGAGGATTACAATGACGTTGATCTAAGGCTTCTCAAAGAGAATGTCGCATCTATTAACGTCTTACACTGTGCGCTTGATCTTACAAAATTTAACAGGGTCTCAGCATGTGAAACAGCACAGTAAATCTGGAAGAAGCTGGAGATTACCTATGAGGGGACAGACAAGGTCAAGGAGTCTAAAATAAACCTCATGATGAGATAGTATGAGATGTTCTTTATGGATGCCAATGAAGGTATTTAAAGTATGAATACCCGATTCATTAATAGTGTCAATGAATTAAAACGATTTGGAAAAGAGTTCAGCGAGGAAGAGCTGGTCAAGAAAATTCTCCGCATTCTCACAGTAGAGTGGGATTCCAAGAAGAGCGCAATCGAGGAAGCTCATGACCTTAAGACCTACAGCTATGATGAGCTGATATGCACCTTGCTAACTCATGACATGTCTTTGAGAAAATACTCAGATGACTCCAAGAGGAATTAGGGCAAAGAAGGCAAAGCCATAATTCTCAAAGCAGACTCATCTGACAAGTCCACCTGCTGTGACTCTGATGAAGAAATGGCTCTTCTTACAAGGCGCTTCAAACGCTTTATAAAGAAGGATGGGAAGTTTAACAACAAGAAGAAGTTTTCCAATAAAATCAAGTCAACTCAGCACCAGTGTAGAACTGAGGAAGGACTAAAGAAAGAGAATAATAAAGAAATTAAGTGCTTCAGGTGTGGAGAGAAAGGCCACATTCAGTCAAGCTGTCCAAAGGCAAAGAATGACAGATTCAACAAGAGATTCTCCAAGAAGAATGAGGCTCTTGCTGCTACTTGGAGTGATTCAGAAAAATCTTCATCATTTGATGAAGAAGTCACTAATTTAGCCCATCTCTACTTGATGGCTATTGAAAGTCAAGGAAAAGGCTCGGCATCTACCTCCGGTAGAAATTTTTCCGTTGTTAACTCTGAAGCTGAGCATGATAAAGGAAAATCCCATCAAACTGAGGTACATTCTGAAATCCCTTTATCAATAGAAGAATTAGCCCAGGCTCTCTTTGATGTTATGAAATTGACTAATAAATTGATGAAAAATATCAAAGAGATAGTGAGGAGAAGTGACGATCTGGAAGATGCCAATGCTTCCTTATCGCTTGATATCCGCTTTCTTCATGAAAAAGCTGAATATCAAGAGTGTGTTATCAGTAAGCTCACTAAGAAATTAGATGAGTTGACTGCTGAGATATCAGCATTGAAGAAGAAAGAGGTTCCTCCTCCGGCCAACAATCAAATTCTGAATAAACAAACTCGCAATTCAAAGAGGAAAAATTCCTCTAAATAGAAGAAAGTGAGCCAGCCCAAGGCAAAAATGGTGGGCGGTTTTTGTGGGAAAGCTGGACATGTCACAGTAATATGTAGACATAAAAATGGTTATTATGATGAATATGATTGGACAAACATAAGCACTGCTAACAAAGGAGGACCCAGCTCAGAAGCATGGGTACCTAAGAAAACTTAACTGTTTTGCAGGTGAGCCTTAGATCCACTGATGACTCTCGAATGTTGTATTTGGATAGTTGATGCTCAAGGCATATGGTAGGAGATGAAAGCCAGTTCATCTCATTGGAACGCAAGAGAAATGGAAGTGTCAGTTTTGGAGACAACTAGAAAGGCAAGATTGTAGGTTGTGGCACAGTTGACATCTCTCCCTCAATTGAAGAGGTGTCTCTTGTCAAAGGTCTAAAGTTCAACCTGCTCAGTGTAGCTCAAATCTGCGACAAAGGTAGGAAGGTTATTTACGACTCAGCAGGATGCTATGTAATTGACAATAATACTGATTCAACCATACTCTTTGCTCCTAAAACCAATAATGTTTATATGGTTGATTTATCCCCTGGCTCCACTAATGTGTTTCTCGTATCTAAGGAGGATAATGTGTGGCTATGGCATAGAAGGTTGGGTCATATCAATATGAACATTGTATCCAAACTAGCCAAAAAGCAATTAGTTATGGAGTTACCCAACATCAGTTTTGAAAAGGACAAACTCTGCTCTGCTTGTCAGCTTGGTAAGCAAGTTAAGAAATCGTTTAAATCTATAAATCACGTAGTAACTAAGCGACCATTGGAGTTGCTACACCTAGACCTCTTCGGCCCAATTCAACTAATGAGTTGGGGTGGTAATAGATACACTCTATTAATTGTAGATGACTTCATGAGATTCTCATGGGTAGTCTTGTTGAGTAGCAAAGATGAGACTTATGAATCTTTTGTCAAGCTCAGTAATCGGATAATGAATGAACTAGGAGCTAAAATCCGTAGAATCCGAAGTGATCATGGACGTGAAATTAAGAATTCTCGTTTTGAAGAATTTTGTTCAGTGTATGGTATTGAGCACAACTTCTCTTCTCCTTCTACTCCTCTATAAAATGGGGTTGTAGAAACGAAGAATATGACCATATTTGAAATGGCTTGATCCATGCTGAGTGATAACAATCTACCAAAATACTTTTGGGGAGAAGCTGTTAACATAGTATGTTATATCTTGAATCGGGTTTTAATTTGCCCAACTCTTGAGAAAACTCCTTACGAGCTTTGGTGAGGGCGCAAGCCTAAGATTGGTTATCTCATATCCTTTGGCTGTAGATGTTTTATTCTTAATACCAAAGAGCAATTAGGAAAAAGTTTGATCATAAATCTGATGAAGGTATCTTTTTAGGATACTCAACTAACAGTAAGGCATATAGAATATATGTCAAGCGAACCGACCTTTTAGAGGAGTCTATGCATGTAGATTTCGATGAAACTAACATTGGAGAAAGATTTCCAAACGAAGAAGATGAGGGAACCACTCAGTTCTCAAATCAACTCAGTACGCCACAAGCTGACCTACCCAACTCAACTCAGGATCCCCCAGCTGAGGAAACTAAAGATGACGATGAAGATCTCTCAATCAACTTTAATGATGGAGAAGATCAACCTCCACCTCAGCATCTAATTATCGATCCACCAGTAGCTGATCTGAGTCTTCCAAGAGAGATTAGAGCCCATCGTAACCATTTACTTAACAGCATAGTTGATGATGTTCATAATCCAGTAATGATAAGAAAATAGATAAGCCGTATGATGAGTCACTCAGCATTTATATCATTGATCGAACCTAAGAAGTTTTGAAGATGCAAAAGCAGATGATTGTTAAATGATTGCAATGCAAGAGGAATTTGATCAGTTTAAACGTAATGATGTCTAGGATCTAGTTCCTAAGCCTAAAGGAAAATCAATAATTGGCACCAAATAGGTCTTCAAAAATAAGCTTGATGAAGATGGCACTATTATCAGGAATAAGGCCAGACTTATCACTCAAGGCTACAATCAGTAGGAAGGCATTGACTATGATTAAACCTATACTCCAGTAGCCAGACTTGAAACCATTCGAATCCTTTGTGCTTTAGCATCCCATATGAATTTCAAACTGTTTTAAATGGATGTTAAAAGGGCTTTCTTAAATGGATTCATTCAAGAAGAAGTATATGTTCGCCAACCTCCAAGATTTGAAGATGCGAAAAATCCAAAGCACGTTTTCAAACTTAAAAAAATCCCTCTACGGATTGAAGCAGGCCCCAAGAGCATGGTATGAGAGACTGACTAATTTCTTAATTAGCAAAGGCTATGAAAGAGGAAAAGCAGATACGACTCTGTTTAGCAAGCGAAGAAAAGAAGATGTGTTGCTAGTCCAGATATACGTTGATGATATTATATTTGGAGCAATTGATGAAATAATGTGCCAGGAATTCAGCAAGCAGATGAAGAGTGAGTTCAAAATATCTATGATGGGAGAATTGAACTTCTTTCTGGGTCTTCAAATCAAACAAACAGAAGATGGTATTTTCATCAACCAATCTAAAAGAAGTTCTGAAGAAATTCGACATGGTAAACTCAAAGTTTATGTCCACTCCCATGGCCACTGACATAATTTTAAGTAAAGATGAGGCTGGAAATTCAGTATACAGCAAACTCTACAGAGGAATCATTGGTTCTCTTCTTTACCTACCTACCAGCAGACAAGACATATAGTATGATGTATGCTACTGTGCTCGCTACCAAGCTGATCCTAGAGAATCTCATCTAGCTGCTGTGAAGAGGATTATTATATACTTGCAAGGTCAATTGAAGTAGGTTTATGGTACCCCAAAAATTTAAATTTCACTCCTAGGGGATTCACAGATGCAGACTATGGAAGAGATAAGCTGGACAGGAAAAGTACAACAGGAGGCTGTCATTTCCTTGGAGAATGTCCTATTTCTTGGTACAGTAAGAAGCAAACTTCCATTGCGCTGAGTACATGGCAGCAGGAAGTTATGTAGCACAACTACTTTGGATAAAATAACAACTAGAAGATTATGAAATTAAGTCAAATTATCTCGAGGTCATGTGAGATATAAAGAGTGCAATTGATTTATCTAAAAATTCAGTCCAGCATGGGAGAATGAAGAACGTCAACATTAGGCATCACTTCATTGAAGATCATGTGCTACGAAGAGATGTCAAGCTATAATTTGTTCCATCAGATAAATAGCATGCTGACATTTTCACGAACCCTTTACCAAAGGAACAATTCAGTACACTAAGGCAATTGATTGGTATGGGAAATCCTCAATGATGAAGAAGATAGAAATTATCAGAATTTTGGCTAAGAATTGGAAATCAAGTATGTGAGGATACGTGGACAATGCCGTCAAATTTTCTAAGTAACTATGTAAGCTACTGTTTGCGGCTAAATTTCAAATTTCTACGTTTTCAAATGACGCGGAATAGAATTGGAACATTCGTTGTCTAAACTCACCGTTTTACTAAGGCGATTCATTAGATGTTAATCTCAGCGTTAATTATCCATCTTAAGCTAAGATTATGACACGTACCCCCTAAAAATGGGTTTTTGCCTATATAAGATGATCAGTTGAGAGAAGAAAGATTACTTGCTTTGGTGATTTCAAAACCTTTAGAGTATTCGAACCCTAATTCTCATTTCCTCAAATTCTCTCATTTTCTCTAACTTCCAATCTCAAATGGTGAGAATCGAGACCACTTACAGACTCAAGAGCACCACCGTGATGAAGATTATGGTGGATAATCAAGGAAAAATGGAGAAGATTACTTTGAAAGCGGGAATCCGTATCGGTAAAATCGCTTGGGAAAATAACCTAGACTTTGGTCCAGTTTATGAGGTTGACTATAAAGGTTTACTACTGAATAAGATAATACACAGGGTTATCAAACAGTAGTGACTCGGTGCTTTTCTGAAGATGGAGGGTCCAGCAGTCATAGGACTCTTGAGAGCCTTCTACACCCATCTGTATACTATTGAAGGTTTCAATGATATCCTAATGATGGAGTGTGCGGGCAAGATGATGCTAATTTACACCAGGCTCATTGGGAGCATTCTCAACATGCCCAATTGAGACACTCAGCTTCGACGTTCTGGTGATGAAGATGCTATTATTGTTCCTGAAGATTGGAAACTCCCCTCAAATTATGTGTCTAGGGAGATTGCTGCCAACGGGATGTCTTGGGAAGCTAGGATGTGTCATGAGCTGGTAGTGAAGCTGTTGCT
>CATIWQ010425973.1:0-11723 GCA_949673415.1 Euphorbia schlechtendalii
TTAAACAGAAATGATTTCGATATCCGTGAAATCAATTCAAATAAATTCTCTCAGAGTATACGAAAGCCCCTCAAATGAAAGATGTGAACTACTTGTATATCCCAATTCTAATTTTTCATATTTTCATATATGAACATAAGAAAAGATGCAAGATCAAATATTCACAAAATCACATGGATAATGATTTGCAGATTGAGATACATGATACGGTAATCTAAAGAGAGGGAGATTTGCTTACATAGACAAAATAGGAAGAGCAGGACAAATTTGGAAGAGATGATAAATGTAATTAGACACAAAACAAGTGAGAAAAACAAAATACAATGTGACTAGATTTTAGTCGATTTTTTTATTTTCCTAGAGAAATTCTCTACACCACAAATAGGTACTTGCCCCCTCATTTTATTATCATTTGGATAACAGAGGTTGCACCTTCATTTAGCTTATCTAATTTTATTTTATTTTTGTTATTGGTAGGTTAAATCCAACCGAATTGCAGATGGGTTGATCTAGATATGTTGAAGGTCACATCTTTAACCATAATATTAGGTTGAAAGGTCAGTTCTTTACCTATAAAGATCCAATTACAAGCAAAACCCCAACCTGGAACATCAAATGAAGCAAAAATGTGTCCAAAATCAGAATCTATGCGTTAAAACTTAAAAGCAATAAACGAAACAATAAATTAGGCCTTGCTATTGAAAAACAAGAACATTGACAGAAAAGTAAACGAGTGCTTATTATTAAAAGAAATGCAAACCAACAACTTTGTCCAAGAGGCCATCACAGGGCCTATAACACATCACACAATTGAAGACAATAAAAAACATAACTTAGTAGAAACAGCCATTGCAGCTACCGCTTAAACAAACCAAGCAAGAACAATTCACTTAATTTCCACCACGGAGACGGAGGACAAGGTGGAGGGTTGATTCTTTCTGAATGTTGTAATCAGCTAAAGTCCTTCCATCCTCAAGCTGCTTCCCTGCAAAGATAAGCCTCTGTTGATCTGGTGGAATGCCTTCCTTGTCCTGGATCTTTGCCTTCACATTATCAATTGTGTCGCTGCTCTCCACCTCGAGAGTTATGGTCTTCCCTGTCAAAGTCTTCACAAAGATTTGCATTCCTCCACGGAGACGGAGGACAAGGTGGAGGGTCGACTCCTTCTGAATGTTGTAATCGGCCAACGTGCGGCCATCTTCAAGCTGCTTTCCGGCGAAGATCAGACGCTGCTGATCCGGTGGGATACCTTCCTTGTCTTGAATTTTTGCTTTGACGTTGTCAATGGTGTCGCTGCTCTCAACTTCAAGAGTAATAGTCTTTCCGGTCAAGGTCTTGACGAAGATCTGCATACCTCCACGGAGACGGAGGACAAGGTGAAGGGTCGATTCCTTCTGGATGTTGTAATCGGCCAATGTACGGCCATCCTCCAGCTGCTTTCCGGCGAAGATCAGACGCTGCTGGTCTGGGGGAATTCCCTCCTTGTCCTGGATCTTAGCCTTGACGTTGTCAATTGTGTCGCTGCTCTCGACCTCCAGGGTAATTGTCTTTCCAGTTAGGGTTTTGACAAAGATTTGCATACCTCCACGAAGACGGAGGACGAGATGGAGGGTTGATTCTTTCTGGATGTTGTAATCGGCCAAAGTCCGGCCATCCTCAAGCTGCTTTCCGGCGAAGATCAACCTCTGCTGATCTGGGGGAATTCCCTCCTTGTCCTGGATCTTAGCCTTGACGTTGTCAATTGTGTCGCTGCTCTCAACTTCGAGAGTAATGGTCTTTCCTGTTAGGGTTTTGACGAAGATCTGCATCTGTGAAAAACAACAAAATCGAACACAATTTAGCAATTCGAATCATGACAAAACACAGAATAAAATCAAACAACAAATTTTTCAAAAATCCTAAAAAAAGAAAATACCTTGACTAAAAATTGGGAGACTGAAAATACGCTTCACAAGAAAAGAGAAGGGGCAATGGTGGAATGAATTGGGGATTTTGGGTCTCATTTATATAGATGGATGTAACCGACTTCAACACGGCGAAAGATAAATTGCAGCAATTATAACTTGACACGTATACGCCTGACGTGTCTTGTGCAAGTTGACACCGAAAAGGATAGCGTCAATTGCCGTTGTCAAATTGGAATCTACAGTTAAATTTATCAATTTATTATTTTATACAGGGCCCATTCACCGTTTAATTGGACGGAGTTAACAAAGAGATGTTTAGTGAGGACATTTTTGTCTTTAACTTGAACTCATTATATGTGGCCATTTACATTAGTTGTTGAATATTTTATATGTTGTATAATACAACATACTTTTAAAATTACGAAACTATAAAGAGATAAAGAAAACATTGTTATAAATATAAATTAGTAATATTCTGTACTATTTTGATAACTTGGTTGTTACTTGCCAAAATTATAAGTTACTCCATGTTTGCTCGCCAATTAAAAGAACCAAAAGAAGAGATGATAGCTAAATTGAAAAACAAGATAATAAAAAGTAAGAAAGAAAGCAACAAAAAAAAAAAAAAATTAAAGCGAAATAAGCTGGTGGGTACGTTTCGGTTGTTGCCAATTTTTTTCATTTATTTTATAATTGTTGCCTAATGATCATGTTTATATGCCACCCATCACTGAGCAAATAATAATAGATTCTACAAAACTTAATGCTGAAATTACATATACTGTTGGAGAATATGCGTCCTTTTAAAATATAAAAAACTAATTTTTGTCCAATATTTTCTAAAATTATGATTTAGAAAATTTTGTTTTTTTTTGTTGTTGAGTAGAATACAATGGAGATCATGAATTTAGCAGCCAATTTCTCATAAGTTGATGTTAAAGTTTAAAATATAAATTGTAATAACGAAAGTCATTTTTGCATATGGACCCATGGACTCTGATTTGGGTATTTCTTTGAAGAACCCATTTTGATTTTCTATCAGCGTCAGCGACTTTCTACCAATGAAAAATAAAACAGTTCTTAAAAAAGTAGCAATTACAAGTTACTTTCCTCTATATCTAATATCTATAAGAAAAATACAATATAATTACCAACTTATCTCTTGTAATTAGAATTGGGCATAAAGAGATGATGTCAATTAGTCTTTGATATTTATGTCTTGTTATGTAATCCACAAACTACAAGAATATATTTCTAGAAACAGAGTAAAGAGTAAAAAAAACATGTAGACAATAGAATTCCAAACAAATCGATCATATATACGATAGTATTAAACCAATACATATTGACAACAATTGTACAAAAGTAACAATTTACATTGTTTAGATGAAACATCAAATATCAATCTCAAAGAATATGGTATAGCACGTTAAACGAGGTCGAACTTGTAACCATTAATAGAATTGTTCTCTAGTTCAAAGTCCATTAGACATGTTTTATTTTTTTGTAGTTTTGGACGGAGGAGGGGTCAACATGATGATCTTAATATCAAATAATTCAATTGAACATAATTGTCCTACTAAAATGCAAAAAATTTGATCATGGTTGTTGAGTTTATTTTAATTTTTATGGCTACAATTAGATAAAGTTACTAGGTTTTTCTAAATTCAATGAAAGCCGAAAAGAACTCCAAAATACTAAAATCAATCTGTAAACTTAGTACAACATAAAAAAAAATGAAAAAAAAAATTCTAATACGATCTTTGGATCAACCGATGTCGCAGTGTTTTCAGCTTAAACTCACTCACACTAAAAATGGTTTAATTGAAAGTAGTGCAAGACTGAAGTGAACTTATTAACACAAATTTTACTTAAATGATGTGGGTTTAATCGGATTATGGGCCCGATGGGCCTTCAAATAAGTATTTGAAACGATAGTGGATATCATATTCTTAATTGCAGAGCAGACCAAATGGAAAAAACTAAATTGTTGATAAGAAATTAGAAAAGGAAAAAGTTTACCTTGCTCTCTCAATGCAGTTGATAGTAATACAAATGAAAATTGAATTTAATGATCGAGAAACAAGACATGGAAAACGAAATGAGAAACAGAGCGCATGGAAACATAAGAGAAATGTAGGAAAAAGATTTTGCAAAAGAAATGTGTGAAATAGGGTATTGAAACATACTCATTAGATGGTATTGCGACATGCTCTTCCAAATTGTAATCCAACCTCACTTATTTTTACGGTCTTTCACTCTCCTAAAACCCGTGCCGACCACAACATGTCTTTCGTTTGACATGAACAATTTCCATCTTTTTTTCGTCCATTTACAATAAAAAAAATTCACTATTCTTCGTTATGCATGAACAACGATTCTTATAGGTACGGGAAGTGAACCGTGCCACGATAGGTCCATGATTCATGATTTCCTCAATGATTCTAAAAAAAAACCAATTTATGGTATTGGTGACTGTTCGATATAATAACACCACTTAATTCATACCACTCGCCATTTGTAGAAACCCAACTTTTTTTTATCAAATTTGTTGGAAAATATCACTTTACAGGCTGCTCGACGCCGGCTCTTGGATAGACAGATTGGGAACACTTCATAGATCAAACTGATACCTTGATTCCCTTCTGATTTAATGTAATCCACAGCATCAATTAAACTTGATATCAAATGACTTAGAAATATAGAATAAATCAAGCAATGATCGAATTTTATCTCTTTTAGTGAGACAATTTATATTCCATAGAAATGTATTACAATTTAAATGGATTATCTGATCATATGTGATCCAATTAAAAATCATGTTATAATCGTCAAGACAAATAAAGTCACACATAGATAAAAGCATTTGATCGATCTTATACTCTAGGTCAAATGCATCATTACCTCCCTTATATTTGATAACAAAAGCTGTATGGTACTTGATACACTTTTGCCAAGTTCAGATGTTTGATTGAAACTTTGAAACTTTAGAATGGCATCTTTTTTTTTGTTAAGAATTTTTGTTAAGAAGTTAAAGAGGGTGTTGTGTTGATGTATTTGGTTAATTCTAATCATTTATACTAATGAATATGACGTCCATCAAAGTCGGATAAAATGGCATAGCCAGTCGATATATCCACCGAAAATACAAGAAATAAAACTTGGCTAACCGGTCGTTGAACTATTTTTCAATCTTTAAGCAACCTAACACATAAAGTTGAGCCCAAATGGCCACTAATCAAGAACAAAAAGGGTAGATCAAGACCCACCGGTAACACTGCCATTAAAGATCTCAATGGTATCCCCTTGGCAAACATGGTGCCACCTAAACGACCGTTCATCATCCATCACATTCTGTTTGTATATGAAAAAATACCCTTCTTGTGGCAGCTGAAACTGCATTCTCTGCTGTAATTTCTGCAACTCCTTCCTCAGCTCCCCTACGTTATCGCCGGCATTCACTTCCACCGGAATCTTCTTGGTCCCGCATTTCGTCTGCACCATCAGCTTCATCGTCTTCTTCCCTCCGCCCACTGCCCCCGCCGATCCCGTCCCGGATCCCGTCGGCGACGGCTTTATATTCACATTAATCTCACTATTATCAACCAACTCGCATTCCCTCAGCGACCGCCCGTCGAGCAACTCTCCGCCGCCGGAATGGAGGACGATTCGGTTAACAGCAACGGGCTCGATCTCGTGTATCTTCTCCTTCAAGCGGAAAACGGTGTCGTCTGGATCCATTTCTAACGGAATTTGAGCTTTGGCGGGCGGAATCTTAAGGCTGAGTTTGATTTTCTTGGGGGGAGGTAAAACGGCGTCGTCTTCGGTCTTTATTTGGGGTTTTGAATCGTTGTTTGTCTCAGAAGAAATGAGGAGTTGAATG
The DNA here is from genome assembly GCA_949673415.1 of Euphorbia schlechtendalii. Classification (NCBI taxonomy): domain Eukaryota; kingdom Viridiplantae; phylum Streptophyta; class Magnoliopsida; order Malpighiales; family Euphorbiaceae; genus Euphorbia; species Euphorbia schlechtendalii. Next base: position 5,791 of record CATIWQ010425973.1, read on the forward strand.
TGGGAATTGTGGAGGATTTCGCAGTGCTCGATATCTCGATCATCTTGAAGAACTTGGCCATTGAAGACTAGGGTTTGGGAGTTGATTGGGAATCCATGGTACTTTTTAATCTTTTCTTTGATTTCAAGGACTGTATCAAAATAGCCTAATTCAATGCAGAATGTTTTGCCTACCTGAGTTTCAAAGAAAACATCCATTGAAGACGGTTGATTACTATGGAAAAATGGTGGCAAGTGATAAGTTTTTAGATAGTTATAACTTTATAACCGTATCAGATATTTACGAATTGAAGATACACACAAATCTTTTTTTTACTTACTTCCAAATGTGATTAATATTGTTTTAGAATTCACAAATTTTTTAAATGGAAAATTTTGTTGTGATCTTGTGATTACATCATGCTCATTTCCTTTTTAAATAATCAGTGACTTTTAAGGTTGTTTATCAATATCAATATCATATTAATTAAAATCATAAGAACATTTTATCCCGTTTTTTCAGTAGTTTTCTTAATCATTTTACATTTATTAAAAAAAATCGATTGATAGGGTTATGAAAACATTAGTTTACCCTTACATTTAATTTAAGTTAATGTATACAATTTAACTTCTCTTGAAAATAAGATATGAATAAATGAAGGTATACTTGAAATAATGATGTAAATGAAACACGGAATCTTGAGAAGAACAAGTATGTTAGGTTTTCAAATTTTGGTTAAATAGACTACTAAAACATTGGAAGGATAAAATAAGTAAAATATGCATTGAGATACCAATACAACACTTATTTTAAAAAAGTTCAAATAAACATTAAAAAGTCAGTTATTAAAACAAAGGTAATATTTATAAAATGCAAAATTTTGTTCTTTTTTTTTTATCGAATCTAATGTTGCTTAGTTTTTTCATTAGAATTGTTTTTTTCACAATATGAAGTAAATATATTTTATATGTTATTACTCCGATTATGTTAGATGCAATTTTTCTAAAATTTGTCTTGAGCTTGTACATAATTTGAGCGAATGTATTCATTATATCATTCAATACATATATAATCTACATGTGCTTTTCTTCATGTCCATTTATCAACGATTTGTTATTGTTATATGTAAACAATTACTTCAGGCAAAAATATTGCAGCCAAACAACCTTGGTGCATAAACTTATAACAACACTGTTTATCGCTTCACTTATAAAATTCCAGAAATCAAATAAGTAAATAAAAATTCACTATAGTAATTATAGCAGCCAAAAGCTAAAAAGACAACACTATCATTTATCACTCGATTTATGAAACTTCAATCGCCATGTCAGAAATGTAAACAGTAATAATGTTGATATACATAAACATCATTTAAAATTAAAACCCCAAGTTGAAAAAAAATAAATTAATTAAACGATTCATTCCATTTAAAATGCATAATTAAAAGCATCGATTAAGCAATCAAGTAACTAATTAGCCGTCTTCTTCACTCTTGATTTCGGGTGTGGTATCATCCTCTTGTTGTTCTTCTTCAGCAATGACAAGTTGAATATGAGAATTATGAAGAATTTCACAATACTCAATGTCACGTTCATCTTCTAGAACTTTTCCATTGAACATAAGGGTTTGACTCTTAACTGGTATTCCTTGGTATTTTTCTACCTTTTCTTTGATCTCAACAACCGTGTCAAAATAACCCAACTCAATGCAAAATGTTTTCCGCCCTTTTGTTTCAAAGAAAACATCCATTGTTGGCTGGTGGAGGAGACGGCGGCTAAGGTTTTCCGGCAGCTAAAAACACTGGGAGTGAGAGGCTTCTGTGGGTTGGCAAGAGAATTGTATTTTCTTTTATAAGTGAACTAATATCATTGTTAATGCATGTAAATAGTTTATAACCGAAAGTATATTCCTATTTTAATTATTTTGGTATTTTAATTAGGATTTTATTAAAGGAAAAGTTGATTCTCCGATTTTTAATAAAAATCTTTCACCTTAATGATTTCCAATTATAAATTAAGAATTTATAACCTAAACGGTCTCGTAAAAATTATATTCTATAAATAAATGAGAATACATGAAACTTATATATAAAATTTTCCTAATGCAAATCCAATTGGATTTTTCCTACCGCACAATGGTTTCACATATTTATGTGCATAATCTCAGATACGGAACTTTACAGATTTTTGTAAAATTCTCGAATTACAATTCACGAATTTAATCGAAAACCTTTCCTATTATCAAACATCTCATAATTCAAATCACCTTTTTTATTCTATACATAAATCTTATAGAAAATCACTTTATAATCAAATTACTACAAATCATTTTTATGGTACGTTGTTTTAACTTTTAAGGATTTTTAATGTTACTTAAATAAGCAAAAAGTTTTTTTTTTATGTTTCGGTTTTATTTAGTTTTGACAAAGTTTATTTCGTTACGATGAAAGCTATTTTTTAGAATTGTAAGATTAATCAAAGTGGAAAAGACAAATCAACACAACGACATTCAAAAAATAAACAGGTCTAGCAAGACATAAAGTACCTTCAGATGGTTGGAGAATGAGGTCCCATCGGCCGACTTGTAGGGTGCAATACTATGCACTTAAGTATTAACATCTTCAAAAATCAGACTAAACACAACCAAAAGTAAAACTCTGACCGAAAACTTTACAATTAGAAAATATAAAAGCAAAATAAGAGAAACTTGTTTCGTACTTGACCAAGGAATTAAACAAAATTATATTGTCTATTCCGTTCAAATGCTTATGGAAGTCTGTCTTTCCTCAAATATAATGTCTGTTGTTTTATTGAATTGATTTTCGACATAACAAGTAAGATATTTTGGATTGTTATTTACTACCATGAGATATTTTAAATTTTTTTTTTATAAATATTGATTTTTGAAGAAGTTATGTTTTGAACTCAAGATCTCCTGCCTCTACTTGAGAGGTGTACCAATTAAATTACTATTGGGTAGAAAATTCACATGTTTAATTTTTAAAAGGATCAGTTTAGTCTCTCAAATATTCTACGCTTTCTCATAAAAAAACTTTTAAAAAATTGAATATGCATTCTTCTTGGACATTGTTTGTACATACTTTCAGCCTTGAGGGAGACATATTTTGATAAAGACGTTACTTCAATATTATCAAAGAGGAACATATTGCATAACATTAATTGTTTTATATTGAAGGAGCTGAAGTTATCCATATCATCAAAACCTTTCTTAAAACTCCCAATCTCCCAATCTAACTTACAAGTCTATTGTAGATTTTTTTAGAAAAATGCAGAAATATACTTATATTAATATAGAGGAAAATACTCACATCATCGTTGAAGGTAAAAATTCAGACATTAATACGAGATTTTTACATATTTTAAGGCACTTTTTTTGGTAAAACAAAGAGTGTCCATTTAAGTTATTATTTCAATAAATTGCTTTGAAATTCCTCGTGCTTACATACTTCTCTAAGTTGAAGGAACCAAAATTTTATTTACAAAGACCAAACAAGGAAATAACTTCAAAACCAAAAAGTTTACATGATAAGAGTTTATGTCAAAGTATGGCCTCCATATACATTGAGAATAATCTGAAAATCCTATATGCAAAATTTAGCAAGAAGAGACAAACGGATAGATGAAAATCAACACTGTTCAGACATAAATGATAAATGTGACATGGAATACTGACAACAATGAGATAAGTTTGGAAAATCAAATTATGTTTGAACTTGTCCATAGGCTTGCTATTCTTCTTTCTAGCTGTAATGCCTCCATTGCGTTCAAGTTATGGTGCCTTTAACCTATTTTTGTAAGCAGGGGTCTTCTTAACCATTGCTACAGCCTAATGAGATTAAAGCACAAAAAAAGCAACTCAGAAAATTTATTCAGAGATGCAGGGAATAAAAAAGAGATAATAAACTACATGCACAAGGTCACACCAAATAATCCCCAATATCAGTACTTGCATTTACATATAGGTAACCTTAGCCATAGTTTTTATCATATTACAACACACATTCAGAATAACGGTTGCCACAATTTCAATAATATTAGACAGGTAGCATTAGTAATTGTCTAATCATGACATCGGAGTTAGACAAAGAATCAGGCGTAATTGGCAAGGAAGTTAGACAAAGAATCTGGTAAAATACATATGTGGCAAGGAAGCTTCAAGCACCAACTACCAAAAGTTCAAGAACAGAAAAAAATAACAAAAAATTACTCACCGTTTTACGACCATAATGTTTTCTGCCCTTAACAATCCCCTGGGGAGGTGGATAATTCACCAAATCCATTGCTGACTTCACCACGATCGGATTAGGTGAAACGAATGGGTGGTAGCAAAGAGCTGTATTGTAAAACACCTAAAAAGAAAGATAAGTGAAACAAGCATTAGTTCTATAATCTCAATATTGAAAATTCCCACGATGGTTCAGGGCATAATAATGCATTTAAAATATTCCAATTAGTAATTTGCTTCATGGCTTGGAATGGGCTGAGCGGCATACAATTGTTTTAAGATCAAGGTTCTCCAATAAATTAAGTTTTTTTTGGATCCTTCAAGTGATATAAAGATCAACATTGGTGAAACCCAAAGGAGATCCATATGATGCAACATTCAAATGATGGTACTTATATATCAGTCTCAACATCTCTAACTGTCATGGTTCGTAAGAATTTTTAACAAACTGATAACAAATGATTACCACAGATAGAATATGTGACATTTTGACCATAACAGAATAATTCCAGAGGTAACATATTTGACCATACTTAAATTACAAACAAATTTAAGTATAGCAGAAATGCTGGTTAAAGCTGAAGCTGAGTTATGATCACTCGAGAACCTAGGAAATGTAAAAATCAGCGGCACAAAAAATACCATGAGCAATGGAAATAGCAAGACTTTCTTTGACTCGAACTTCTAGAAGAATGGATTCCGTTGTCCAAATGATATTACTCAAAAGTCAAATCAACCTGGCAACAAATCAAGTCTCCGACCTAGATATTTTGTGATACAAAGTATCCAAATAACAATCGTCATGCTCTAAGATGCCAACCATTAAATAAAGTTTTATGGACGATAACCAAACTAAAGGAAGCACCATGAAAAGAGGAGTTGGACTGCTATCACCTTTTAATGAACAAATAAATCAAAACAATAATAATAAGAAATAGGTAATACTGATGAAACTCCTCTGGATGTGCAATCGCATGATCATACTGCTCCCTTGTAGCATCATCTTTGAGAATCTGTAAGCAAAAGTGAAATCCTACGCTGAAACTACAATTCAAACAAATACCATACAACTGCAATCAATTACATTACTAGATCAGTCGTGTAATGAAATATGTTTCATAATGTGACAGTAGTTTTCCACATATATCCATCGACATAAAATTCACTCGGTGATCAAGTTACATGCTAAATCATGCAAGTGAAAATGCCGATTCCATTTCAATTGAAAATTAAAAAGATCTCGAGAATCAAATTTAAAGAAATGATATAGCTCTGAATTACCTCATAAGCGTTAGCAATTTTCACAAACAGCTTTCTGGACTCTGGATCCGGATTCTTTTCCGGATGACTAAACCAGAAATAAGAAACAAAATTCAGCGACAAAATCAACGACATCAATCCCGAATCCCAAGTAAACGAATTCAAAATCCAAACAACTTACTGTTTCAATGAGAGCTTATAGTATGCTTTCTTGATCTCCGATGCATTTGGGTTCTCAGAAACCCTACGATTGAACATAACTACGACTACATCAGCAACAATTCGAAAGCCAAAAAGATTAATTATGAGAAGCTATCCGAGAAGATCGTAACAATCATCTTCGTCGCCATAAATGGCAGTTGACGGAGAGACTGTGAAAGACAAGATAGTTAGTACGACCAAGCACCACCGCATCGATGAAATTGGCGCCATTGCCTCCGTCATTAGTG
>CATIWQ010425989.1:0-12592 GCA_949673415.1 Euphorbia schlechtendalii
GCAACCAATAATCGGGGATGAAGATAGCTTGCCCCCAAACTTTGCAATTCCGCAGTTTGAAAAGTGTGTGGGATCTGGTGACCCGCATGCTCATTTAACGCATTACCAAACAGTGATGAGGGTATTAAAGGTCAACGAATGGATGATGGCTAAACTCTTGTTATCACCTTGGGCCACCCAGTCAATGAATGGTACAGCCACCTTCCGCTAGACATAGCTACTAATTGGAATAGCCTTGCTCAGGCTATGATGGGGCATTATAGTTTCAACACTCAAAGGGAAACCACAGTGCAACATCTTGAGGCAATAAGGCAAGAGTAGGGCGAGAGCTTCAAACCTTACTATGCACATTGGATGGCTACACAAGTCAGGTTTTGGGCTCACTTAACTCTACCAGAGATGATAACCAAGCTTCTGGATGGTGCACTGCCATCTTACAGAAACAAATTTGGGTCGGACATCTTTTCGAGCTATCAAGAAGTGTTTGAGAAGGCGGATAGGATGGAACACTTTGAATCCATAGACACACCTAGGGGGCACTATTAATGAAAGATAACTAATAAATGATGATGTAATAAATTAGCTTCCAACTACTTTGCCTATGAGACTTTCGACCTTTTTTCTAAATAAATTGAACTTTGGTTACTTGCTTGATATTCTACTGATGACATCACACATTCTAATAAGCATATACATAATGTTTTTAGCACATGTGACACATCATATCATGAAATTAATTTGGGTATAAATGGATTCCCCAAAATTACAATAAGTTCAAATGAGTTTACTCTTGAGGGAAAGTGAGAGACAAACTCATGTACTTAGACAATGCGTGATAGCATTTGCCTCTCCAAAGATGAAAGATCAACAGAAAGAGCTCCAAGCATGAAAGGTCCACTGATTATTAAATCAGTCAATCAAAGGAATGAAGCATGCAAAGATCAAAATGGTCGAAGCCAGAATAAGACCAAAATGTTGACAAAGCAAATTGAAGTCTCAAATCGGCAACACAAAGAAGGGGTTAGACTGTTGAGCACGTCAACAACTCCATCATATGGCCCACCAACACTTATGAGTTGATTATTACATTATGGAGGGAACATCATTGAAGAATCAAGCTATCAAATCCGATCCCCGACTTGTCACTTATTATTGGAGAATAATTGAATTCATAAAGAAATGCTGATGATCAAGACTTATCATCACATATACCTCAAGCTTGCAAAGCATCACAAACACCAATCAACCAATCAGAAATGTTGAACAAGAATACAACTGAAGTCGTGGACATGGACTATAGCCGATATATCAAATCAACCAAGTCTGGCACAATTGCTATCATGCATAGGTAAAAGAAATAAATTAGTAAAAAGCAGTTGCAATAAAAAATAAAATAGCTTGTCAATTAACACTCTATTAGTTGAGCAAAAATTAGGGCCCCTTTTCAAAACAGAAAAAGAATAGTCCGCTGAGTTGAAAACCCACTTAAGGAACCTGCAAACACCAAGAAAGATGATGGCCCACTCAAGCTTAAAGTTCACATTGCAACATCATAAAAGCCTTCTAAAATAACGGAGCAATTTTCGGGACATCCCCGAATTTCTATTAAACTCATTTATTCATCATTTTTTAATTTTTGATTGAAGGGGCAAAAAATTTTTCTTCTCATAAACTCAATCAAATAATTAAAACATTATTCATAAAATTTACTTACATCACACTTCTTCTCTGATTTGTCATAGGGAAACAAGTCAACATCCTACTAAGGAAATTTAAAATACAACCGAAAAAAGGGAGTGGTTATCCCGATGATTGAAGAAAGAAATAATCTAATCCACCAACCGAAGAAAGAAACGGTTGAATATCCCTCTATCAAGGTCACCTCTAAAATGGATTCAGGCACCCATCTCTGAAAACTCCAACAACCCACAAGGGGCACACGATGATCGCAACCGAAGAAGGAAATGGTTACTGACTATTAAAGGGAAGTCGTAGAAATAAACGGTCGACCTGCCTGCAAGAGGCATCGAGCATGAAGGGATTTCGAAGAAAGAAACTGACGATCCTGTGAAGACACAATGCCAGAAAGGAATACCCATGTCATCACCAATCGAGGGCAAAGAAGTCACCAACCGCACCGGTTAGGTATATTCTCAATCCCTCCGCTCCATTTCGTGTGATCATACTGTTATACAACTAGCAATTATCACATGAGGGGTAGCTGTGAGCACGGGATTTTGTGCCAACTCACGGGTTCAATGATGACGGCTTTTCGAGATTTTTATCCTCGAATCACACAATTTTCGATTATTTGGAGATCTCCGAATGGGAATGTTCCTCATCGCCAACTTATTTTAAGGACTTAAATTATTTTTTAAGACTTTAAAAGTTATATTTTGGTGAAAATTAATTTATTATATTTAAAAAAAAGAATTAAAAAAATGAAAATTAAAAAATAGGGGGGAATCGCGAAGCAGTCTCGCCAAGCTGGCGAGGCTCTAGAGTTTCGGCGAGGGTTCCCCCTCACCGGAATTTGTTTCCTTTTTTTTTAGATTTTCGAGATTTTTTCTTCTATAAATATTCATGGAATTTTTAGTATTCAGGACTAGAATTTTTCAGAAAAAAATTAGATTTTCTCAATAAGAACAACACAAAAAATATTTTCTTATATTCGGATCCAAAACACGTTTGGATTCCGAACCTAAACCTTTATTTCTTCTATCTCTTTTGTTTCATAATAATCCTCAGATATTCTCGGGTCTAAAAACAAATTTAAAACCCGAGTCTGGTTATCTTTTAGATAAATAAACATTTATTTTCCACACCAAACCACAATTAAAAATGAACGAGAAACACTCCCGAGGATCATACTGATACGTCGAAGTGGATTCACACCGAAAGGTTAAGCCTCTGAATTCCTAAAGCTGCTTCATCTCGTGCTTCATATGTTATTCTACATGTCAACCTAGGAATATTTTTACTCTTTTTTATTGTAAATATCAATGTAATATTTCTTCTCCTTATTTTCTATTTCTTTTAATTTTTGGAAATATATGTTAGAATATCCCAATAAAGGGAATTAAAATTATTCTTAGATAACAGGCCTCACTTCTTCCCATGCGAGCACTTTCATTAAATAGAAATTACCAACATATTTGTAAATAAAATAAATTATTTTATATCTAAACAAGAATTTTCAATGATCTATGGTTTTAATTAGGCCACACGGGCCATGCAAAAATCAAATCGAGCATACGTGTAAATATTCATGTTGTGTTATATAACCTGTGCTAACCCTTGTGGATGCATTTTAGATATATACCTAGGTTTTATTTTTGTTCGGGTATTGCATTTTAATTATTTTTGGGAAATGTAATTAATAGATTATGCGGGCAGTTGCATCCCCTGAGGTTATGTAATTTTTAATCTTTACTTTTCCACATTTATTTACTGCTTTATGTATGGATTAACTGCTTTCCGCATGCACATTAAATCATTTATTTTAAACTCAAAAATGACATAAGTTCAAATATGCACAATTAAGAAATAGGGTTTTCTGTAGATGTAATATAATATGATCCAAATAGAAATAAGAGAGTGAAATCTGAGCTGTTGGAATGTTAGACATGATGTATGCCCTAGAGGCAATTAGGGCGAAATGCCTTTATTAGATATAATGTACAAACAGTTTCGAATTATAAATAATAATCAAAGGTATTTTGTTACTTATCAATGCTTCTTTTAATTATATCTCACTGGTATCATATATATTTGGATGTGTATATGCGCATTGATGAAACAAAGGCTGTGACTCATTCATAATGTAAAAGTGCAAGGACATTGTGGGAGCCATATGGAGTGAGAATTGCACATACATGTTACTATGAATAGTCTAAATATCCCTAGTTATAGTTCCATTGAGACTGGACATTGATGGAGCGGATAGACTAGCATGTGTAGGCTTACTCCTTGGATTTGTTCCAAGCGGCAAATCTCATGAGCTAAAGGTGGTACCTTGAGTTAACACATGAATGTATTCGAGTAATATATTAGAGACCACCATAAGATAGACACTCGAAAATAACTATATACATGAGTTGGTGTCATGTATTATTGCAGTAGCAGTACAAGTATCCTTAGACCTGAGATATCTTGGTTACCTTATGTAGGAGTTGCTATACTTTGGGTCATACTTATTCATACCCTAGCGATCAGGATGACACGGGTGATTACGGGTATAGCGATGTTCACATATTGGTAAGCTGTGTAGTCAAGATGGGACCCATCGCCCCTGATATAGTAATGGAGATGTACCTTAGGGCCCCTTGTTGAAGTAACGCACTCATAAACCTCTGATCAGAGTATACGATTGATGGAATGGGTTTATTGTCAATCAAGATACAAAATTGTTGAGTGGTGTTCCTCGTGAACAAGTATAATTCCAGGATAGTTACGGCTATTACATGATCTGGCACTTAATCCAAGCTCAATAAATTAGATGGTACTTAACATGATGGAATGAGTGTATTGTACTGGTTACTATTGCAGAACCAGATCAAGTCACAGGCACGTGACGTTCCAAGTATCGGGGGATTATACGCCTTTGCTAAAAAGCCCATTTGATAGTCTAGAGCTATCGGGTTTCATAACGGTTTGGAACACTGAGCCTAAAGGTTCCTGGGCGAGAAGTCAAGTTAAGGTTAACCTTTAACGGCTCTATACTTTGGGATCCTATGAGGTCACACGCTTTGGGTCTTTATCGGACCATGTAAAGAACCTATGGACTGGGTCTGTACTAAAAATACAAGTTGAGAAATCAGTGAGAAGAATTATTAATTGATTTAATCAAACTAATAATTAATAGAAATACTGACAGATAGGAAAAAGGTTGCACGAAGTGAGCAAGGGATTTTTCTCGTTGCGAGTGGGCTCCAAACCGTACACGGGCTGTTTAAAGTAGGGCCTGCGCGGCTGCCCCGCCAGCCAACGGGCTTGAGGACTACTAGCATGCGGGGATAGCCCACTCTCGCTAGTGCCCTGCATGATGCAAGCGCTGTCGCAAGGCAACGCTTTCACGGCCCATGCGCAAGCCCGCAAGCCGCAGCTTGGGGGTCAACCCGAGGGTATCCATACCCACGCGGTTGACCTGGTATACATAGGATGTGATTTATCCCATCCCATGTAGATTTTTAGGGAGAGTCTATCACTCCTCCTTTTTCCTATAAATAGGCTTCTAGCCTCTCATTGTTTACACACACCAAAAAGATTTGAGCTTATTTTCTCTCTGATTTCTACTCTCCTCTTCTTTTGTTGTGCGAGATCCTCCACAAGTTTCTCCAAACAAATTGAAGAGTTCTTGTAGAAGGCTCATAGTTTGAGTTTTCTTTTTCAAATTTTCGGGTTGATTTAGAAGTAGTTTAGCAACTGCTATTAATCGACAAGTTCTACCTCTTCGAGGTTTTGGTCGGTGAAAATCCTTGTGGATCAAGTCATAGAGGCTCTCCTAGTTTGGAAGCTTATGCTATCAGAATTGCTCGAAAGGTAACGCTACTACCAAAAGAGAGATCAAGCACGCATCAACTGGTAATGCTTTAATCTTTAGATGCTAGGTTTCTTTATATGTTTTATAAACCTAAAAGCATCTATGGAACATTTTAACCTAGATTATAACAATCATTACATGCTTAGGAGATCCTCAAGTTAATATTAATTTTTTTATTTTCGCCTTGCAACCTATGCATGTTCAATTACTGTCTTGATTAACCAACATGGAATACTATTGACCTACATCAATAGAACCTTAAAAGTACATAATAGTTCTCTTAAAAATTGCAAAGTGAGATTCTCTTTGGTCAACTTTATAATGCACGCAATAGCATACAGAGTATTGAGTATCAAGCCTACTAGTAGTTTAGTCTTGGAGAGAGCCAATAATACCTCTATAGAAATTACTACCTATATGATAGTCAATTAAGACAATAATTGAACATGTAAACTTGCAAGGTGGAATTTTGAAATTAATCCTAAAGGATCTCCTAAGCATTGCCATGATTGATATAATCTAAGTTGAAACGTGACATAGATACTCAAAGGTTTATAAAACTTATTAAAAGAATCCTAGCATCTAAATTTAAAGCACTACTAGTTGATGCGTGCCTTCCCTTTGGTGCGACGCTTCCTTAAAATAATTAGAAAGCACTCTGATAGCACTAACCTCCAAATTAGGGCAGCCTCTATAATTGATCCGCACGGATCTTCATTGATCAAAATCTCCCATTGAGGAAAAACTCATTGGTAGAGAGCAGCTGCTAGACCACTCAAAGACAAACACGAAAATATTACTAAGAAGGCTCTCTTCAAAATTGAATTATCCTTCAAAATAATTCTTTACGATGAAGGAGAAACTCAAGGAGGATCTCGCAAAAAGTTCGTGAAGAAGAGATATCAAAACTCGGAAGGAAGGATGAGTAGAAGCGTTTAAAAGACGAGGGGGTGGACCACTATTCATAGTGGAAGGGGAGCAAAAACCCCCCTAAAAAATAATGTGGGATGGGAAATATTCCCATCCCACCCGTGGGTTACCGCGCGGAAACATATGCTGACTTTGAGGCTACAGCAAGGCAAGTTCTAATGGGCTTGCCTTGCCTCGCAAGCCGGGCTTGCAGGCTGTGGCTGGGCCTACGCAGCAGGCCCTCGCAAGTGCTATCCATTAATGCTTACGGGCCTACTATCCGCCAACATGCGTTGTTCCAGGAGCCAGCGCATGCTAGTGGCCTGCGAGCTAAAATACTGGCAGGGTAGCCTAGAAGGCCCCACCCTCGAACATCCTGTGTTCGCGAGGCCCATTCAAAACTTTGCAATTTTTCCAGCTCCTCTTTAAATCCTTTAATTATTATTTGTTCTAAAAAATTAATAATTGATTAAATGATTTTGACATCCTTAATATTCTCGGCATAGACCCAGTTTATAAGTTCTTTACATAGTTTGGTAAAGACCCAAAGTGTGTGACCTCATAGGATCCTGAAGTATAGAGCAGATAGAGGTTAATCTAAACTTGGCTTCCCATCTAGGAACCTTTATGATCAGTGTTCCAAACTGATATGGAACCCGATTACTCTAAATGATCAAATGGGCTTTCTAGCAAAGGCGTATGATCCCTTAATACTCGGAACATCATGTGCTTTTGACTTGATCTGATTTTTCAAAATTTCCAATAAAATACATACCTTTTATTAGGTTAAGTACCATCCAATTTATTAAGCTCGGATTAAGTATAGCTTATGTAATAGTCGTAGGTATCCTAGAATTAGACTTATTCACAAAGAACACCACTCGCCATAATGTATCAAGATTGACTAGAAACTCATTCTATTAATCTTATACTCTGATTAGAGGTTTATGAGTGTGTCTCTTAAATAAGAGGCCTTAAGGTATGTCTCCCATTATATGACTATATCAGGAGCGATGGATCTCATCTTTACTACTCGGCATACCAACAAGTGATCATCACTATACCTGTTATCACTTGTATCACCCTGATCGCTAGGGTATGATTAAGTATGACCCAAAGTATAGCAACTCCTACACAAGGTAACCAATATCTCAGGTCTGAGGATACCTGTACTGCTACTATAATAAGACATGACACCAACACATGGATATAGTTATTTCCAAGCGTCTATCTTATAACGATCTCCAATGTATTACCCGAATACATTCATGTGTTAACTCAAGGTACTACCTTCATCTCACGAGATCGGCTGCTTGGATCTAATCCAAGGAGTAAGCCTACACATGCTAGTCTATCCACTACATCGATGTCTAGTCTCAATGAAACTATGATTAGGGACATTTTGACCATTCATAGTAAAACGTGTGTGTAGTTCTCACACCACATAGCTCCCACAATGTCCTCACAACACTATGAATTAGTCATGGACTTTGCTTTATCACGGCTAATATACATAATAACACACACACACAAACACACACATACACACACACACACACACACATATATATATATATATATATATGATACCTGTGAGATACATTATTTTAAATAACATTGATAAACAACAAAGATGTCTTTCTTATTGATAACACTTATCTATAAATCATTTATACATTATAACTAATAAAGATATCCTAATTGCCTCTAGGGCATACATCATGTCTAACAATCTCCCACTTGCATTAGAGCCAATAGCCCATGTGCTTTACGCTATACTTATTAACATGTTGGTCATGTTTAACTTGAGTTAGTGGCTTCGTTAACCCATTCGCTAGATTCTGATCCGTAAGGATGTATTCTAAGCTTATATCCTATCTAGCTACTATCTCCTAAATGAGATGGTATTTTCTGAGTACATGTCTGTTTCTCTGATGAGGTCATGGTTCCTTTGCCTGAGGAACAACCCCATTGTTATTGTAATATACCACTATTAGATGTACAATGTTGGACACCACACCGAGATCACCAATAAATCCCTTTAACCAGACAGCTTGCTTAGTTACTTCAAGAGTAGCTATATACTTAAATTCAATGGTTGAATCTGCAGTCGTATCTTGTTTGAAACTTTTCTAAACAAGTGTCCCTCCATTTAACATAAACACATATCCTGACTAGGATTTGTAATCATCATTATCATACTGAAAACTCGCGTCAGTGTATCCCTTCATAGAGAGATCACCTTCTCCATATACCAAAAACATATCCTTAGTCCTACGTAAGTACTTAAGGATAGTTGCCATAAAATGCATCTCACCTGGATTATATTGAAATATGCTCATAATGCTCAATGCATGTGAGATGTTAGGCTGAGTGCATACCATAGCATACATGATGGATCCTATTGTTGAAGCATAGGGTATTCCATTAATGGCGTAGTCTCTCCACTTGTGTTCTCAACACTCAGATTTAGAAAGGTTAATCCCGTGAGACAATGAGAGATAACCCTTTCTTGATTGCTCAAAGTTAAATCTAGCCAAAACCTTGTCTATGTATGTACTTTGAGAAAGACCTAGCAGCCTCTTCGATCTATCATAGTAGATCTTTATACCTAGTATAAAAGCTGCTCCTCCAAGGTCTTTCATGGAGAACTTCTTTGACAACCATGACTTTACTATCTGAAGAAAAGGATCATCGTTTCCTATCAGTAATATGTCATCAACATATAATACAAGGAAAACAATCGCACTCCCACTAGCCTTCTTATATACACATGGCTCATTAGCATTTGACACAAAACCAATTTCTTGGATTGTCTTGTCAAACCTAATATTCCAACTCATTGGTGCATGCTTAAGTCCATAAATGGACCTTTGCAACTTGAATACCATTGAGCCATCCTAGGAAGTAAAACCTTCAGGTTGTATCATGTATACATCCCTATATATGTTCCCATTAAGGAACTATGTTTTTACACCCATCTGCCAGATCTCAAAATCGTTTTGAGCAATGATGGCAAGGAGTATTTTGATAAACTTTAACATGGCTACTGGTGAAAAGGTTTTATCATAGTCAATACTTTCCTTTTGAATGTAACCTTTTACAACTAGTCTTGCTTTATAGGTGATTATATTACCGTCCTGTGAGCATGGGATTTTGTACCAGCTCGCGCGTTCAATGATAATGGTTTTTCGGGATTTTTATCCTTGAATCACACAGTGTTCGATTATCTAGAGATCTTCAAATGGGAGTGCTCCTCGTCACTAATTTATTTTAAGGACTTAAATTATTTTTTAAGGACTTGGAAAAATTAGACTTAAAATAATTAATATTTTTTTAACTAATAGAAAATATTTTTAATATTTATAAAAAAATTAATTAATTAAAATAAAAATAAAAATAATAGAAAAATAGAGGCTATTCGGCCTCGCCCGTGAATTACGGCTCGCCAGAAATTATGGCAAGCCTTGCCATAACTTTGACGAGGCTCGCTAGAGTTCCAACGAGGACACCCCCACTCGTCGGAATTTTTCAGATCCCAAATTTTTCGAGAAAATTCTCCTATAAATATCGGGGGAATTTTCAGCATCAGGGGGAAAAAATTACCAAAAAAATTCTTTCTTCTCGACAGAATTCCAAAAAATATTTTTTTTATCGACAAAGAGGGATATTTTTTTACGATAAAAAAATTATTTTTCTAGAGAAAATAAATCTGATTTTCTTTCATCTTTCTTAGAAATTCTTTGATTGTATTCGGATCCAAAACTTGTTTGGATTCCGAACTTTATTATTTTCAAACAATTTTCTTCCATCTTTTTCCCAAAAATACTCAGATATTCTCGAACCTAAAAAAATTTAGAATCCAGTCTGATTATTTTTTGGATAAAAATAACATTCAATTTCAACATAAAAATTAAACCAATGAGGAGCACTCCCGGAAATCAAGCGATTTATCGACGTGGATTTGCTACAAAAGGGTAAACTTCTGAGTTCCTAGAGATATTTTTTCCTGTGTTTTGTATTTCACTTTCTTCTCAATTTTGACCTAGGATTTAATTTAATTATTTTATCATATTATTTATTTGTTCATCCCTTTTATTTAATTATTTAGTTAATTGTTGAAATTCTCAAATGTAAATGTTAGAATACCACCATGAATGGAATAAAAATTATTCTTGTAAAAATTATTCCTGGATAACGGACCTCACCTTTTGCCATGCAAGCATTTTAAGTAATTAAAATGAGAAACCTATGTATTAATAAAATGAATTATCTTATTATAAAATAAGAACTTTTAATCGTCCATATTTTAATTAGGTTACACAGGCCTCGTCAAAATTAAATCGAGTATACATGTAAAAATTCATGTTGTGCTATATACCCTGTACTAACCCTTGTGAATGCAGGTTAGATTTATGCCTAACTTTTAATTTCCTTCAGGTATTGCAAATATTTTTACGGAAATGTAATTAATATATTAGGCGGGCAGTTGCATCCCCCGAGGTTTTTTCAATTCTAATCTTTACTTTTCTTCATTTATTTATCGCTTTATGTATGGAATTATTACTTTCCATGTGCGAGTTAAATCATACATTACAAACTCAAAAACGATACAAGTTTGAATATGCACAATTAAGAAATATGGTTATCTGTAGATCTAGTATAATGTGATCCAATAAGAAGTAAGTAACTTATCCTAAACCCGAATCTCTGTGTCTTAGTGGGCCATCCCCCTAACATTAAGTCTCACAGGACTTTAATTCCTGGATGAGCTAATCCAGGTGGGGACTCTACACTAAGATATGGCGGATTCAGGTTTGACCGATCTAAAAATATTTTCACTTTCTCTTTCAAACCTTCGGGTTCCCCGACCCGGTACATTTATTTTCCACAAAAACACCTCGATGGACCGCACCTCTCATTTAGCGTGCTCTCAACCCATCGCATTCCGTGTCGTTCGCTCACAGTGGCGACTCCGCTGGGGATTTTTTCTTCAACTTTTTTTAAAAAGGTTTCTAGATTTTGGATAAGTGCCTAAAATTATTGATCACATTATTTCGTATTTCTTAATTATGCCACATTCATAATTTCGCATTACAATAGAGGGGATTAGCCCATAAGTCTAAGGTACCCTACTACCGCAAAGGTTTCTCTTGTATTCATCTGCCTCCTTGAGAAAAGATAGCATTTGAGCGAGTGGAGCACTTGTTACCATATCGCATATACCTCCCTCGTTAGAACCTATTTGGGGAGAGGCTTGGAGTGTATTTTAGTGGAACAAGAACCTTCTACATCAACAACCCATTGACAAACCTCATGTAAATAAGTCGTAGGCATTTTTCATAGGTGTTACCGAACAAACGATCATGCATTATCTTTTCTTGCAGGTGCGCTTCTTAGTACCCTCGCAGTACTAAGATAAACCAAACTTAGGATAGAGACTAGCCAAAAACCCTAATTGTGGGAGTTGTATGGCTGGAAGTTTGGACGTTGCATGCTATGTGCTACGTGTTTACTACTTTCAATTTATCATCGTACGAATGTCATGCTAACCACGAATCTTAGTGCAGAAACTTGAACGCACACACTCATAATGTTAAAATGATGTAACATAGCATCTTCTCATCATCATGTTACCATATCAGTGTCACATACACTCAAGATTAGATGACACTCGAGATCGTGTCACCCTTGGATAACATGAAACCAATTAGAATCATGAAACATCATTTACCTTATTTTCAGCGTGATATCCACATGATATCTGACTCTTAGCTCGTATAGGAAAAACATACCTTTATACGCAAATTTTTGAGTGATGTCTACTTGACGTTCGACATATAGACGCACATGGGTAATAATATACTATCTATGGAATGTCAACTCAACATCCAACTCATAACCCACATAGGGCAATAACATATCTCACACACTACCTATGAGATGTCCACTTGACATCTAACTCATATCCCAAACGGGGCAAATACATACCCAAACTATATTTTCCCACATCATGGGATATCCCTGCTAACATCCGTACCTAAGCCCACACTACGAAAACTCACTTGGAAAACCTTACCTTACAAATCTTCAAGGGTATATGCTTAGTACCCGAACAATTCGCTCATTGTTCGCCACTTT
>CATIWQ010426016.1:0-11953 GCA_949673415.1 Euphorbia schlechtendalii
AAGTTAAAATCCATCTTCTTATTAGTGTTATACTTGGTATAATATATGTTATACCTGGTATAATGTATGTTATACTGTTAAAAACCTTGTTATAATATATTTCATCCCTTCTTCATTATAAATGCTATGTTGTTTTGCAGAAATTCACTTGCAACACAAATGTAAACTATGGTAATCCATGTCTTTCATGCAGTTTTCATTTCAATAGTTTGTTATGTTGCAGAAACAATCAGTAGACATATGAAAATTAAAATCAGTAGTATGGAGGAAAATCAATACAATGGATTCTTATAATGCAGAAACTCATCAAACTCATTCTTATATATTTTTTTATAAAAGAAATCAAAATCATGTTAATAACATCAGTAGAATGGATGAAAATTGCAGATCATGTTAAAATATGTCTTAAATCAGTAGTATGGAGTTTTAAATCAATACCTGTGAACTCCTCTTTGGTTGTTTGTTTTGTTCTTCATTTCGATCATTTTGTCTGCATGTGGTTGGATGTTAGTACATAGAAACTAGACTATTTTATCAAAAAAATCCGAAGTATATAACAATTTAGGGTTTCGTTTACTTCGTTTCTTCCTGTTTTTCATTTTTGTCGGAGAGTTCTCCATTTTTTCATGTTGTCGCGATGATGAAGCCATTATTCGCTGCTGATTATGCTTTTATAGCTTCTGTTGTTGAATCATATGATTGTGTTCACGAGAAAATCGCAGAAGACGGTTTTGTAACAGAGGAATAATTAGAAGAAAAGCACGATTGAGAGTAGAAGCACGATGAGAGCACGATTGAGAGAAATTTTGCACGGTTTGTTAATGGAGTGGAGAGCAAGCAGGTGGTTAGAGTGGAGAGATTTGAAAGGTTTAGGAGTTAAAAATCTGAAAAGTCTTAATGTATAAGGAAAAAGATTTTGTTGGTTTGTAAGCTTTCAAAAAGTAAGGGGTGATATGGCCCATAATTATTTTGGCTGTTTCTTATATAAGCATAAAAATCCAAAAAAAACAGAAAAAAAGGCCCAACGCGTACAATAATGCAAAGGATCCCACTGCTGCTATTTGTTTTCCATTATATTCCTACTTTAGAAATTATTAAGTCCATCAAAGATGCCTATATTCACAAATGCAAACACCAATTTTACGTTGACATTTTCTCTTCAACTTTTAAAACCTCAACTTAACTTAATTGAATTTACCAGAACTTAACTGAATAGACCTGGACTAAATTTAATGAATCTGAACAGAATAATAATATACTAATTATTAAAATAATAATAAAAATTAAAAAATATTAAAAAAAGATAAATTATTAATACTAATCATTACAATTTTAATAACATTGACAATAAAAAATTGTTATAATACGTAAAATTATTTAATCAAAATTTTGTTATTCAAATAATAATTATTGTTACAATTACATGTGAAATAATAATGATTATTATAATTTATTGTATTTTGGATTCAAATTATAAGTTAAGCCTTCAACTTTGAAACCTAAACTGAACTTAGCTGAACTTAACTAAACTGAACTTAATGGACTTGACCAGAACTGAACTGAACGTAATGAACCTGAACTTAATTGAATCTAATAATATTAGACTAACTATTAAAATAATATTATAACCCAATAAATATTAAAATAATAAATTATTATTAATAATCATTACAAATAGTAATTTTAATAACTATATATATAAAATAATATATAAACCAATTTTAATAAAATTAATAATAAAAAATTTTTATAATACGTAAATCATTTAATTAAAATTTAATTATTCAAATAATAATTATTGTTACAATTACATGTGAATTAATAATAATTATTATAATATATTGTAATTTAGATTCAAATATCACTTATTATTGGACTACAAAAACGTAATAATTTTTTTAATAAATAAATATTCTCGTCTTACTGTCCCGTATCACATTTTCAAATCAATCAATACTATGATTATAAATTAAAATATAATTATATTATAGTTACATTAATAATATTACTATTATCTCAATCACTAGTAATTATATTTAAAATTATTCTTACTATATTTATAATTAATGTAAACTATATTGTTTAATATTTATTTTTCTATATTAATATTTTTTTTCATTGTTCTTATTATTATTATGATTACTATCAACTTTTATTAAAGTATTAATTAGATTAATTATTATTAAATTGAAATTAATGTACCTGAATTGAATTCAATAGACCTTAACTGAATTGAATTTAACTAAACTGATGAACTTAATGGACTGAACTGAACTGGATCATATTGAAGGTGAAGGGAACAGGGTCTTACATGCCAAGAACAAACTTTTGATCTTATGTACGTTTTGACTAGTTTTCCTCCTACGAGAATGATAAGGTTCTTCCTTCAAACAACAATTTATAAAAGGGGGTAATAAAGTCAGATTCATTTTTAGTCTCCTAATTACGCAGCAGTTAGTTGTTAAAGTGTTCTAATAAAACATAATAATAATAATAATGGTTAGAAGTTTATCTGCTAACAACACATGATATATTGGTAAATAAATGTACACTAAATCCAGAGAACAACAAGTTACAAATAAAAATTGGAAAAAAAAAACTTTCTAAAAATAAACAATAATACATATAACATCCAGATAAAAACACTACTAAGCAAATATAAATACATGCTAGTTATAAATGAAGAAATGTGAATGAAAACAAAATAAAAAGGCAAAATTGAGGAAAACAACGTAAAAAATATATTATTTAATTTAACTAATTATTATTGAAAAATAATAAACTATTTAACAATTCAATCTTTGTCAGTTGATATATCAATTAAAGTCACTGTTTTAAAAATCCCCGCCTAGACGCTATTTTGAGGGCCACTGCCTCGCTACGCCTAGCGCCTAAACCCTATCGACTAGCGCCTAAGTCCGCCTAGACCCCGATTAATCCCCGCCTAGTCCCCGATTCATCATCGGCCGCCCGACTAGCGCCTAGCTCTTTTTAAAACACCGATTAAAGTAAGACTTTCAAAATGATAAAAAGGTCCTACCAGGAGTCAAACCCAGGTCGCTGGATTCAAAGTCCAAAGTGCTAACCACTACACCATAGAACCTTGCTGGTACTAAATTGTTTAATTTATTATTAGACCTTATTTTAATGATTTTGTTTTATAAGCTACAAAAGAATAGTTAGGTAAAAATGAAAAATCTGCTGAAGCTGCATTTCCCTATGCTTCTTTGTATGAAAGAAAATTTTACATTGCCATTACAATAACCGCATTGACAATATTCATTGAAAGGTAGTTACATGTATTAGATACATTTATCAAAATAATGAATTTTATCAATTAGGAAGTTGTTGTTACATACATGACTAATTTAATCTTTTCATAATTATAATTAATTGTAATTATTCGAGTATAAAGGACAGATCTCTGTATTTTTCTAATCATCTCTTCCAATTGTAATCTACGTGATCTTTAGTTCTTCAATGGAATCATATTTCTCTCTCTCTCTTACGATCAATCTTGCATGGTATCAGAACAAAGTCCGCATCTTTCTTCATTCTAAGATCGCTTTCTTTCTTCGTTTAATCTCCATTTCATTCTATTTTTCCATTTCTGAAATTCTCTCTGATAAATGTCTAATAGAAATCGAAATTATTTGATTGATGAAAGCATCCCTTATTACCTTCATCTTGGGGAATATCCAACATTATTCTTGGTTACTTCGTTTCTTGAAATACCAAAAACGTAACATAAAAATGATCCTTACTTCCAAAAACAAGATGGATTTTATCGATGGGACGATACAAAAGCCAGGAGTAGGGGATTTCTTGTTCAATGCTTAACGAAGGTGCAATAATATGGTACTCTCCTGATTGATTAGGTCACTAAGAACTTCAACTGTGCAAACATTCATGAATTTTAATACAACAGAGAAGTTGTAGAAATCTTGAAGAAAGATTTGCCCAATCGGATGCCTATCGCATTACAGGCCTTCAAAGCAAGATTTACTCAATTTCTTAAGGGGATAGGTTAGTAACTGATTACTTTACCAATTTATAAATGTTGTGGGATGAGCTCTTTAATTTGACTCCTTTACCAAGATGCACATGTGAAGGTCTGTAATGTAACTGAAATTTTGAGAAGGAAACAAGAAATGAATCTTTTTATTTGTTTATCGTAAAATCTCAAACAATAGCAATGGACCCCTTGCCTTCAATGAATAAAGTTTTTTCTCCCTTGCTTTAATTTGAAAGGGAGTTTATTATCCTAGACAAAGATGTAAGAAATAAAGATATTGCCTCTTTTGTGAAGAAAGGTGGTTACAGAAAAAATAACTTTGGAAATAATTTTTTTAATTCAGGGAATCAACAGTGGCATTATAATCAATTTGGTAATTGCTCGAATTATAGGAGTAATTTACAGAATAATCAACAATCAACTTTGAAGAGGCAATGGAATAACCAATCTGCTAAGGAAAAGACTTTGTGCTCGAAATCACTTAGCTGTTAATTGTTGGAAAAAAAATGGGTACCCTCCATATTTCAAGTCAAAATTTAGCAAAGCTAACATGGTCTCTGTCAATGAAAATGAAGAATTTGATAGTTTTGATCAAGATAATTATATTGTTGAATATCAAGATCATATGATGAATTATTACAAGCTTGTTCAAAATCCAACTAATTTTCAAGTTGTTAATGATAGTAGCTTTGCAACCGCAAATTTTACTGGTTTTCGGGCTAAGGATGACAACAGAACAACATCAACTTCTACAGCTCGTGCGTTTGATGATGACGGTTTTTTGGGATTTAATCCTTGAATCACACAAGTTTTGACTGTCCAAATGATCTTCAAATGTGAGCTCTCCTCGTAAAAAAATAATGTTTTGGGCCCTAAATAAATATTTAGGACTGTAAATAATATTTATAAGCCTAAAAGTATAAATTCAAAGGCTTATAATATTTTTTTAAAGACCTCAATAAATATTTAAGGGTTCGGTATAATTTAATTAAATCGTTTTTTTAGTAAAAGAAAAAAAAATATCTGTGTGTGTGCGTGCGTGAGTGCGTGCGTGTGCGTGTGTGCGTGCGTGCGTTCGTGTGAGAGAGAAATAAAATATAAAAAAATACATATAATAAAAAATATAATTCGAGGCTGACTGGCCTTGCCGGCAAGTGCTGGCGAGGCCAACACGAACCTCGCCACTAAACGTGGATTTTTTTTCTTCCTCCTATAAATTGGGGGAATTCAAAGTAGAAAAATTAAAAAAAAAATTACTTTTCTTGACGAAATGAGAGAAAATTTTCACTGAAAAAAAATATTTTTCTCGACAATATAATTGTGGGTTTTATTTATCTTTCTTTCAAAAATTCTTCAATTATTTTCGAGCCTAAAACAAATTTGGGTTCCGAATTTAATTATTTTTTAAATCTATTTCTTTAATCTTTTTCTAAAAAATCCTCAAATATTCTCGGACCTAAAACAAATTTAGAGTCCGAGTCTGAATATTTTTAGGATAACACATTTTTCACACTAATCAAACAAAAACGAATGGGGAACGCTCCCAAAGATCAAGCGGATACGTCAAAGTGGATTCGCACTGAAAGGGTACGCCTATGAGTTCCTAGAGTTGCTTCTTCTCGTAATTTCTTTATTTTTTACATGTTGACCTAGGATTAATTCTATACCATTTTAATTTCAATTTTTGTTCTTTTTATTATTAAACTATGTAAGCTTTCTTCCATCTTTTATATCCAATTAATTTAATTATGGAAATTCATATTAGAATACTTTCATGAAGGGAATAAAGATTATTCCTTGATAATAGACTTCACATTTTTACCATGCGATCATTTTCATTAAATAAAAATGAGCAATATATTTGTAAATAAAATGATTGTTTTTCTCCTAAATATTTTAATTAGGCCACACATGCCTCGCCAAAATCAAATCGAACATACGGGTAAATATTCATGTTGTGTTATACCCTGTGCTAACTTTTATGGATGCAAGTATATTAGGTTAGATGCATGCCTAGGATTTTATTTTCCTTTGGGTATTGCAATTATTATTTTTAAAGGAAATGTGATTAATATATTAGGCGGGCGGTTCCATCCCCCGAGGTTTTGTAATTTGTAATCTTTACTTTTTATTGCATTTATTTACTGCACTATGTATGTATTTATTGATTTTCGCATGCGCGATAAATCATACTATAAAAACGAAAATGATATAAATTCGACTATGCATAATTAAAAAATACGATTTTCTATAAATGTAATTTAATGTGATTAAACAAGAAGTAAGCAACTTATCTCGAACCCGAATCTCTGTGTCTTAGTGGGTCGTCCCCCGGACGTTAAGCCTCACAGGACTTTAATCCCTGGAAGAGCTAATCTAGGTGACGACTCTACACTACGAGACAACTATTTCAGGTTTTGATCGATATAAATCGATTGTGTTTTCTCTTTTAAACCTTTCGGGTCCCCGATCCGATATGTTTCATTTTCACAAAAACACCCCGATGAATCGCGCCTCTCATCTCAATGCCCTCTCGGCCCATCACTTCCGTGTCATCCGCTCACAACCGATTACTTTGCTAA
Organism: Euphorbia schlechtendalii; assembly: GCA_949673415.1. Lineage (NCBI taxonomy): Eukaryota > Viridiplantae > Streptophyta > Magnoliopsida > Malpighiales > Euphorbiaceae > Euphorbia > Euphorbia schlechtendalii. The sequence continues at coordinate 6,598 of CATIWQ010426016.1, forward strand.
ACAATGAAGTCAAAATGATGATTTGATTTAAACTCAGATTGCATGTAACAACAACAATAATGCACAAAATGTGTTTACAACAACAACAAGAGTTTTACAAGCTTCAAAACATAAATTAGAGAAAAAACAACATGAGCCTTATCATCCAGAATATGTGAATTATGCAGGTAACATCTCTTTGAGTTATGATATTTAGATTGTTGACTTGGTGCTAGTAGTCATATAGAAAATTCCTTATAAAAATTCACTAATACAGGGACTATAAAAATTGGAATATTATTTTACCTAATAATCTGAAACTAAAAGCCACAAATATAGGATATACATATAAATTATGAACTTGTGCTTTATGGTGTGTTGTTTGTACCTTCTTTCAAATATAACTTGCTCATTGTGACTAAGCTTTGTAATACTTTGAAGTGTGAGATGGTGTTTTCGAATCTTCTTATGTAATACAAGATCCTATTACCATGAGAAAGATTGGTTCATCTAGGGTTATTGATGGTTATACTATTTTGATGCAAATTAATCTGATGTATTGACCAATGATTGTGCTTATTCTACTGTTTTTTATATTTGGCATTACAAGTTGGGACTTTTATCTTCTAAAAATTTGCTTGTTTACATAAATTTTTTCTTCATATCATTGTACCTACTGACTTTGTGTATGATATTTGTGCTATATCGAAGCAAAAGAAATTACATTATAGTTCTATTTCAAAAGAGCCTTTTGATATTGTGCATATTGACATATTGTGACCTACTGCGGTCTCTATGCGTGGTTATAAATATTTTTTAACTATTGTAGATGATTGTTAAGGTTTACATGGACTTTATTTATGAATAACAAAAGTGAGACTACTAGGAAAATACCTATGTTTTACAATATGATTAAAACACAATACAACAAAGGTATAAAGGTGACACAAACAGACATTGGGCTAGAGTTCAACATAAAGAATTTTCATGCAACTAATGGTATAATGCATTAGAATTCTTGTGTGGAGACTCCACAACAAAACGGGATTGTTGAAAGAAAACATCAACATATCCTTCATTGACCATGTTGGTGATATCATAAGCATAATTCCAACATCATTACTCAATGATGTTAGTCCTTTTGAGAAGTTGAATAAAGTAATCCCATATTACAATATTTTAAAGCCTTTTAGATGCTTATGCTTTGTAAGTACATTATGTAGGAATTGAGGTAAATTTGATGATAGAGCCAACAAATGAGTGTTTCTTGGCCATGCTAATGGAAAGAAAGGTTTCAAGATTTATCTAATACAAAGTGGCAGAGTTATTGTGTCAAGAAATGTAAAATTTCATGAACAATACTTCCCTTGCTTCATAGATAAAGAAACTATATCAAATGATAATAGTATATCAGAATCACCAAATATTGATACAGATAACATAAATATTGATTAAAAAATGAGAATAATGTTGTTGTTTTTGAAAGAAACAAAAGACAAATTCAACAACCAAGCTATTTAAAGGATTATCATTGTCATTTGATAAGTTCAAAATAAGTGAAATCATTATAAAGTAACAAGTTGTATCTATTATTTTCAATGATTAATTATGAGAAACTTTCAACAAAACATAAGGCTTACACTTTACAATTAATGGTAGAACAAGAACGAAAAAACTTATAAATCTGCAATAAAAACCAAAGAATGGATTGATGCTATGAAATTAGAAATTCATGCTTTGGACAAGAATAACACATGGGATATTGTTACATTACGTAAGAAAAAAGTACCAATTGAATACAAAAGATTATACAAGATCAATAAAAAAAGTGATGGCACAATAGATTACACACAACAACCGGTCATTAATTTTTTTCTCATGGGGCAAAGATAACAACCATTAAACTTTTGTTGGCTTTGGTAGCAAAAGAAAATTTGTTTCTTGAACAATTAGACATAAATAATACCTTTTTACTTAGCAATCCAGATGAAGAAATATACATGACATTACCACAAGAGATCACTTCTACTATTTCTAATGCTATTTGTAAACTAAAAAAGTCATATATGGATTAAAACAAGCTAGTAAGTAATGGAATTTAACAACAGCAGAACCTTCAATCTTTATAAAAGAAAATAGAAAAAGCTTCATTGCTTTAGCAGTATATGTAAATGATTTTATTCTATCTAGCAATGATATGAAATCAATCAAAAGTGTAAAACAATATTTACATGATTGTTTCAATATCAAATATCTTGGAAAACTAATTAGGCCTTGAAATAGTCAGAAACTAGACTGGAATTCATCTATAATAATGCAAGTACGTGTTGGATCTTTTAGAAAAATACGGATTTATGGATTGTAAACCTTGCACTACTCCAATAACAGTGGAGAAATAAGATAGCAAGGATAAAAAAGCTGGAAAATAACATAAGTTATAGACAATTAGTGGGCAAGCTGTTTTGACAAATAATAGGTCTGATATTTCCTTTGTTGTGCAACAACTCTCACAGCACATGGAAAACCCACATGAAATACATTTAACCGCAACTCATAGAGTGCGAAGGTACTTAAAGGGGAAGCTAACTAAAGGACTTTTCTATTCAACAACAAATGATTGTCAAGTTAAAGGGTATACGGATTTCGACTAGGGAAATTGCAAGGAAACTAAGAAATTTGTGATTAGCTATAGTATATTTCTGGGAAATTTTCTAATTTCTTGGAAAGAAAAGAGATACGCATAACGTAATTTCACACAACTCTTCAGAGGTAGAATATAGAGCAATGGTAACTAATTCTACAAAAATTCAATGGATATTGTTATTATTAAGAGATCTCAAAATAGCTTGCAAGACTCCAACCTTACTCTTTTGTGACAATGTTTTAATTATTCACATTGCAAATAACTCAATGCTTCATGACAGAACCAATCATTTGGACATTGATTGTCACTTTATTCCGTAAAAAATTCAAGATGGAAGCATCCATCTAAAGTCTATTTCTTCATAAGACCAAATGGCTGACATGTTTACAAAAGCATTGATAATAACACAATTCAACAAGCAAGTAGGAAGATTGAAGATTTTCTCAATTGGATGACTTCCATCTCGTGGGAGGATATCAGATCATTGATTAAAATAATGGATTTTATCAAGTAAGAAGTAGCTAATACTTACAAGGCTAGTTTAATCTTTTCATAATTAGAATTAATTGTAACTTATAGAGTATAAAGAATGGAAACTCTGCATTTTTCTAATCACCTCTTCTAATTGTAATCTTTAGTTATTCAATGAAATCATATTTCTCCCTCTCTCTCTCATGATCAATCTTACAACATGAAATAACTCGTTGAAGATTATGTTGAATTAGACTAAGTAGGTGATTATCAATGCATGTAGGGCCTTTCCAACTTTATTTGTTCCATTGTGCAAGACTAAGGGATTATCTGAGCAAGTAGCAACACATTACGCATATAAACAAAGTCGCTTGCTATCAAGAACGATTGATCAAAAGATCTTCTTGTCCAAGTATGATAAACTTATTTCAATATTTACAACCCGCCTAAAAGCTTACAGACGTTCTTTGCATGCTTCAAAGAGATGATTAGCTAAGATTAGGAGTAACCTGAAATTGTATTGTTAGTTCTTTTATAAACCAACAATTTAAATAACAATTAATCTTTTCACCACTCTCTATAAATGTACACAGTAAGAAATGGATTTACGTCTCATTTCCAAATTCCACCTGCTTCGTGTGTGTTGTCAATTAAGTAATGCAATAATTGTTAGAGCTCCTTCAGTAATGTAATGGAAAATTATTTTCCATAAAGCAAGGAAAATAGAACTGACTAAATAAATTTTTAGTTATTTAAAATAGTTGTAATAGTCAAAATTATAGATTAAATAAATTATGATGTCGTGCTCATGTCATCAGGGTTTGAAAGGTAGAAAACCAGTGAGAAAGGACTTGCAAGATGTATACCTTTACGAGAGATAGAGTAATGATGAGATTGGGCGAAGAATTGATTATCTCATTTCTTGTGTGTTGTTACTTTTATAGTGTTTTAAAAATCAAAATAGGCAGTCATCTAGGCGATCTTAGGCAGGGTTAGGAAAACCTAAACAGGTTTTTTAAGTTCAAATTTTCTCAGTGTTTAAATTTGGCCAAGACCACAGTTTAGGCGGCGCATAGCAGAGGATTTTTAAAACACTAAGATAAGTAACTAATAACGTGACGTAACTGCTATTGCCACCTATCTAATGGGTTGAATTCTCGCTGATAGACCTTTAAGTCAATGAGCTTCCTTCATTGCCTTTGTTATCGAATATCAAGTAATTGTAATAAAAAAACCTTGTGGTGCAATTTTGTTTCATTTTTTTTTAACTTTATGTATTTCAAGTTGTATCACCTTAAACTTTTAAAATATTACTTATTTATATTAACTTGATAAAAAACATAAATTTTTCCTTAAACAATAATACACTTTTAAAGAAAGTTGAGGATATTCAGAAGTAAATTATTACACTTTTACTAATTTTTTCCAAAATGCTGCAACGATCATTTTCATCTAATTTATGTAAATGATAGGAAGGCCATTATTGAGATAAGTTAAATACTCAAAAAATCACAAATGTATGTTTGTATGTCGGATTGGAACAAACCAAACCCGGTCCACACCTACCTCCGCTTTGGTCCATCACCACTCAACTCCTGCCAGTCAAATACCACCACGTCACCTTTCTCCATCTCACTATGCCCAAATACACAGAATCCTCTCTACTTGTACTAAAATTAGCAACAAACCCAAAAACCCCGATTTCACCTTGCCGGAATACTATGAAACCTTCAATTAATTAAAGCAGCCAATTTTCCTTTTTCTTTTTACTTCTACTTTCTAATGAATTGGGCTCATTAGGCATTAATGCCTTCCCTGTAAGTTCCTCTTTTAGGGTTTTAAGGGATCTTATATTAGGTTTTATAGATTGTACCAGAGAAACGATTCTTCTTACATTTTGAGAAATGCTTGTGGCGCTGCCACTTAAGCAATCTGATCTAGGATCGGCTGCGGCTGGTGTCAAGTCTGATGATTTATGGGTCTATCGAACTTGGAACGGTAGTAATGTAATTCCTCTTTCGATTAATCACTCATTTTCCTCTAATGTATAAGTGGATTTGTTTCATTGTGATTTTGTTCTATCTTATTTGTCTTTTTCTTCTAATTAGAATCTTCGTCAGACCTTAGTTATACTTCCTAACCTCTAGTTAATTGGACTATGTTTATGGAATTGAATGTAGTTTTACAGTTCCTAAATTGAATTCAAAGCTTGTCATTATATGTTTTGATGATTTGAAGTTGAGTTAGTGGTTTGCATTTAGT
>CATIWQ010426022.1:0-16459 GCA_949673415.1 Euphorbia schlechtendalii
GACCTGGGTTTTGTGTTGCTCGCTGAAAATGTGCAAGAGACATATTGGACATGTAGGGAAAATTACGCCACGAATCCACGGCCATCTTCGATGGAAACTTTACATCGTACAACATGTTCTTCGGACCCCTATAATCTGTCTCTGGTCTGAGAATATCCATCAACCTTGGCTGCACATATCCTAGCTGTCTCAGTACTCGGCCAAGCATGTATGGCTCAATGACCTTCTTTCTCAATTAATGCTGCATATCCTTTTAGAAACCCCGCAACTCTCTGGAACATCCTTAAGGTCTTGTATTAATCGATTGGATTTTCAGCTTTGTGGATTATGACTTGTAATTTGTACAATTTGAATAATTGATAATTGATAAAAGGTACCTTAAAAAAGATGAATATGACTGAATTATGTATATTTGATTGATGATGAATACTGAGGTTACATGTCTCTTTTATAATGATTTTAGGTTGTATTTACATGGTAACAATTAAATGCTATTTATACTAATGAGATCCTGAGATTACTGTAATTGTGATTACTGTAATTGTGTTAATTGGTTTGTTACCTTTGACTGTGAGATGATGAAGTAAATCTTGATCCCTTCCTTTTCTAACACTCCCCATAAAGTTAAGTAGTGGGATCGCCGATACTCAACTTGTCCAGCACTTCAGTAAAGATTCTTCCATTTACTGCTTTTGTTAGGATGTCTGCTAGTTGATCTTTGGACCTTACATAAGGAAGGACAATTGTTCCAACTTCTAACCTTTCCTTGATGAAATGTCTATCAACCTCCTCATGTTTGGTTCGATCATGCTGTACTGGATTCTCAGAAATTCGTATGGCAGCTTGGTTGTCGCACATTAACTTGCATGGCTTAGGTGGTGGGAAGCTAATTTCTGTTAGTAACTTCTGTATCCATGGAACCTTTGTAAGTCCTCGAGCTATACCTTGGAATTCTACCTCAGCGCTAGAAAGTGCCACAACTTTCTGCTTCTTACTTCTCCAGGTGACTAACTTTCCTCCTACTAAGGTAAAGTAGCTTGATGTAGATTTCCGGTCTATTAGATTTCCTGCCTAATCCGCATCTGTATATGCTTTAATTTCCATATGACATTGGTTTTTGAACAGTATTCCATACACATTAGTTCCTTTTTCGATACCTTATAATTCTCTACATGGCTTCCATGTGATTATTCTGCGGTCAGTGCATGAATTGACTTACTATTCCCACAACATATGAGATATCTGGTCGAGTATGAGATAGATAGATCAATTTACCTACCAACCGTTGATACCTCTCCTTGTTTGTATCTTGTGCTTCTTCTAGTATCCTTAGTCCGTGATTGACTACCATTGGTGTGTCGGCTGGTTTGCAATCAATCATTCCTGTTTCCGCTAGCAGATCCAGAATGTACTTCTTCTAGCATATGAAGATACCTTGTTCAAATTTTAATACCTCGATTCCAAGGAAGTATTTCAGCCTTCCAAGGTCTTTAATCTCAAATTCGGAAAATAGGTTTCTCCTTAGCTTGGTGATTTCTTCTTCATCATTCTCAGTAACAATCATGTCATCAACATATATTATCAAGCATGTTGTGAATTCACCCCTTCGCTTCAAAAAGAGAGTGTGATCTAAATTGCTCTGTTTGTATTAATATCTCTTCATGGCTATGGTAAACCTTCCGAACCAAGCTCTCGGTGACTGTTTGAGACCATAAAGAGATTTCTTCAATTTGCATACTTCTCCTCCTTTGAAACCTTCCTTGAACCCAGGTGGTGCTTCCATGTAGACTTCTTCTTTTAGGTCTCCATGTAGGAAAGCATTCTTTACGTCAAATTGGTGGAGGGGCCATCCTTTGGTTACTGCTACAGAGAATAATATTATGATGGCATCCATCTTGGCCACTAGGGAGAAGGTTTCAGAGTAATCAATGCCATACTTTTGAGTATATCCCCTTGCTACCATTCGGGCTTTGTATCTTTCAATGGATCCATCTAGTTTGTGTTTAATGGTGAACACCCATCGACATCCGACCGCCTTTTTTCCTGACAGTAGGATACATTTCTCCCATGTGTTGTTGTTTTTGTTTAGAGCATCTATTTCATCTTGCATTGCCTTTATCCAATTATTTGATGACATTGCGCCTATGATTATATCTAGGATTTCTTCTTCACATAAGGTTGTACGAAACGCCTTTGCTTCATTGGAGAGGCTCCCCCTTGCAATGTTGGCTACAGGGTACCGTGATCCTCCCTTGACTAGTTCTGGGGAATATCTAATGGTTGGAATACCCCTATTTCTCCTTGGTAGCAATATCTCTCCACGAGTTTCCTCTTTTATCCCAACTATTTCATGATCACAATTGTTAGAACAAACAATAGGACTATTCTCAATTTCCATTTCACCTACCTCGGAGACCAGGTTCGGATGATTATTCTCTGAAGCACTGATTTCCATGGACTGTACTAAAGTGTCGGAAGATCAACATTAGTATTCCTCTGCTCCATTGGTTCCTCACTTTCAATTTTTGGAGACATTGGTAACCAACTAAGGATGTCTATTGGTTCTGTCTCCCCCTGACTGCTGAGTTGGGTAGTATAGAAGAACTCTGTTTCCAGAAAATTACAATTTATCGTGGTATGTATGCGATGAGATTTTGGATCATAGCATCGGTAACCCTTTTGGTTATTGCCATAGCCGACAAATACGCATTTTTCGGCACATGGATCAAGTTTTGTTTTTTCATGTTTTGCACTATGAACAAATACCAAGCATCCAAAGATTCTGGGTTGAAGGGTTAAGGGTGGTGGTATTTGTGTGTATCTGGCTAAGGTTTATATGGGTGTTTGGAGATCTAGGATTTTGGTTGGACGTCTATTTAGGAGGTAGACAGATGTGGCAAAGGCTTCGGCCAAAAAGTTTTTGGTACGTGAAACTCAATAATGAGCGCTCGGGTCATTCCGAGAAAGATACGATTTTTCCTTTCGGAAACACCGTTTTGTTCGGGTGAATAGGAACAAGTGGTTTGGTGGATTAACCCTTTTTCATTGAGGAAGGATTTCATATGTGAGTTGACAAATCCCCCCCCCCAATTATCTGATCGTAGGGTTTGGATGGTTTTTCGGAATTAGGTTTGGACCATGGTGTAAAATTGGATGAATTTTTCTGTAACTTCGAATTTGTTTTTTAAAAAATATACCCACGTCATTCGAGTGCAGTCGTCAATAAATAAGAGAAAATACTGAAAGTTTTATCCTCCAATAATAGGTGATGGTCCCCATACATTAGAATGGGCTAGCATAAAGGGGGTCGCAATGTGTGTATTATTAGATTTAAAACTTTGGCGATGACTCTTGGCCAGAACACAAGTTTCACAATGCAAGGTGTTTTTATTTTCAAAAACTTTGGAAACAAAATCTGCAAATAGCCCGTTGATAGATGACCCAATTGTCGGTGCCATAACCAAGCTTCTCTATCCGTAAATCCATGTGCAAGCATAATGGTACCATGTTGAGTTACTTCATCTACATAGTATAGTCCTTGGGGCTCAGTGCCACGCCCAATAATCATTCCGATCCTGATATCCTGCAGTATACAGAAAGTCTGATTCATAAGTATAGTGCAGTTGAGTTCTTTTGTAACATGACTAATCGAAAGTAATTTATGAGATAGAGCTGGAACAAATAAGCAATTTGATAATTTTAGCGTTAGTGATATTTCAACAGTTACCGCTCCTTCTACATTAATTACATCTGCATTGGCTGCCTTTACTGATTTCTTCAGAGGTTGTGATAGGGTTTTTAAGTCATTTGGGTCAAAAGCCATTGTATCAGTTGCTCCATAATCAAAAATCCATGATGTGGATTTAGTATTATTGATCGATTTTGCATGGGCTTGAGAGTGGTTTGAATTTATTGGGTTTAAAGTTAGTGGGCCATTTTTGAAAAAAAAATTTCTAGTTAAGTGTATTTGGGTTTGGGACTTTATTTGGGTTTGGGCTTGAGATTTGGACAGCTGAATTTGGTTTGATTTTGAGTAAGGGGAATTCGGTTTTGGGCTTGGGACGGATTGGGCATGGAATTAGGGTTGAATTATTTGCTATAAAAGGGGGATTAGGGTTTGAGATAAACTCAAACCCTTTACTTGATGCAGTCGCCTCTGCCTTCTCCCCTCTTGCTGCCGCTATGTTTGCTCCGACCTCTGAACCGCTATGGATTTCAAAGCAAGTTTTAGCCGTGTGTTTGGTTCCTCCATAGTGAGTACACTTTAACTTTGATTTGTTCACTTTGAAGCTCTTCTTTGTAAACTTTCGTTAGCCTTGAGTTGATAAGCCAACCGCTTCACTTCCGATCACTGTTAAGCCTCCGCCTAAGCCTTGTTGTGGGGGGTTTTCTGAAATCTCTAATATACTTAGTCTCGCGGCCTCTTTCCTAACAGTATCATATGCAAGTTCCAGTGAGGGTAAGTGTTCTTGTCTAAGAATTTCCCTCTTTATTTGGTTGTAGCTTAAATCAATTCCGTTCAGAAATTGGAATAGTTTCTGCTCTTGTCTGATTTGGTTGTAGGTCTCGATGTCCCTTTCTGATGTCATGGGATTCGGTTCTCGCCTATCGTTTTCGCCCCATATGCCCTATAAGTTGATCCAGAAGTCTTCTAGGCTTGCTCCATTCTATTTCATACTGTTTATCTTCGTGTGAAGATTGTATGTTTGTAACTTGTCCCTTCCGACGCTGTAAGTGGTAGCCAGAGTGCTCCACAGTGACTTTGCAGTTGATAATTCGGTTAAGTTTGCTGCAATTTGGGGTTCAATGTTCTGTATAAGCCAACTGAAAATGATAAGATCGTTTTGTTCCCATTTGTCAAAATTTTCATCCCCGAAAGTTGGTTCTGAATTCCCAGTGAGGTGATTAAGAAGGATTTTTTATTTTCCCCCTATCGCGACTTTGATCATACGCGCCCAAAGAGCGTAATTTTGACTGTTGAGCTTGATACTGAGGTAAGGCTGTCTGAAAGAGTCTGTTTGTAACTCTGATTGTTGAGGTTAAGACTGGTTTTGAGGATATTTGCGATTTGAATAGTTAGCTCATCATTACTAACATCGGTTTGTTTCGATTTGCTACCATCATTTGACTTGGTAGCATGAATGGGCTGGATTGGTGTGGTGTTGGTTGACATCTCGCTATAGTCTAAGGACATGGTAGCGAGACTTTACGATGATGGGTTCTTAGTAAATGATGAGAATTCAGTCCCGATTTGGTTTAATCTGAACCCGCTCTGATACCATGATAAAAGGTAGCTTAAAAAAGATGAATATGACTAAATTGTGTATATTTGATTGATGATGAATACAGAGGTTACATGTCTCTTTTATAATGATTTTAGGTTGTATTTACATGGTAACAATTAAATGCTATTTATGCTAATGAGATCCTGAGATTACTGTAATTGTGCTAATTGGTTAGTTGCCTTTGACTGGGAGATGATGAAGTAAATCCTGATCCCTTCCTTTTCTAACAATAATTGTGTGTATGTTTGATTGCTTATTTTGGTTGAAATCCTTGTTCGTCGTTGCCTAATATTACAAATGAGGGAGCATATATAAACTTCTAGCTAGTAATTTTTTACTCAAGAATGCGTGCATAGAATTAATTAGAAGCAATGACGGTCTTAATCAAGGGTGGATAAGTATGAAACGAAGTCCCCTACATGTCGAAGAATCCGCTGCTCTATCTAACAAATGTGTTGCGTGATTCGTAGACCTTCCAGTATAAGTGATACGAATAAGAGAAAGTTGTGAAATGAGTCTTTTGTATAAGTGATACGAATAAGAGAAAGTTGTGAAATGAGTCTTTTAAAATCTGAAAAAACTAAATATGTAGGAGAAAAGTAAGGTAAGTTATTATTCAAAGCTTTTATGAACGTTAAGAGAATCAAATTCTAGAATGATAAGAACGAAGTGATTTTCCTTGAACCAACTAAGTACCTCCCCGCAACTCATTGCCTCAGCCATGAAAGGGTCTCCTCCTCCCTACACTAAAATAGATCGTGCAGCCACTACACTTCCATTTGAGTCTCGAATGATACACCCATGGCCTCTAGTATTGTCGACATTGCACTTTTAATTTTGTTAAATTCTACGAGGATCGTAAGCATTTTTATTAGGGGCATTTGGACCTAATTGATAAAAAAGGAGAGGGATAATTTTTAGTTTAAGAATTGGATAATTCTCCAGTTTGATTGGAAATACATGATTTTCTCTTATTTGCACATGTGTTAGTAATTGTGGCATTTTCTTACCGTGTCCAAGCTTTATACAAGGTATATTAACTATTATACCCGATATAACATCTGTTATATTTGGTATAATATATAACTCTTTTAACTAGTATAAGGCCTTCCTAAATATGATTTTTTATTAAATACTGAGTATGGCACCAAACATAAGATGGTAACAAAAAGCTATTACACTTGGTATAATAGTTTTTATATATAGTATAATAGTTCTTTTACCAAGTTTAACATCTTTAATACAATGTTTAAGGCTTCTAATTGTGAAATTGAGTATGGTATAAATTGTCAGATTTGTTTTTATTTCGAAAAATTCAAATTATATACCTGGTTTAATAGTTTTTATTTTATCCTAAGTATAACAAGTTTTATACTAGGTATATCGATTTTCAGATTTTTTATTCTGAAAAAGTTTGAAATTTATATCTTTTAAAGATAAAAATAAGATGAACAAAATATTCAAAAGGACCAAATCTGAACAATCAACGGTTTATGCGATACGGTCGTTTTAATTAAAAATAATAATTAACTACGAAAGAGATGATGGTTACAAAAAGAAGGTAAAAAAGAAAATGAAAATTTAAAGAAATGAGAAAGTGAAATTATTTTACTTTTATGGCAAAACAAAAATATTTTGCTCAAACAAAACATTTCCTTGAATATCCCCTAGTATAATAGATAATATATTTTTTTTTGTTTAATTTTCGAAAAACAATTTTTTTCACCTATAGTTAGTATGATTGATTGTTTGAAATTATCATACTTTTTTGCTTTCTCAAAATCAAATATCATTTATTACCAAACGGTTACAACTGCTTTTTTTCTATTTCGAAAACCAAATGTGATCAGTAAAAACATATAGCAGCAAAAGCAACTGCTAAGCGAACAAATACACCGGATAAACCATAAGTAGTTGTTTACCAGAACAATCCACTAGATCCATAAGCCCATAACAAAAAATAATTTTTCTTTTTCGATAGATCTCCAACTGCATTAGGATTTCATCTATGTTTTTTTAAATAAAGCCCAACGCTTATTGGGTTGGACTTATTTTTAAGTAATATAATTATAGTACTCATATTTGACTTAAATAAAATAAAAGATTGATTATTAATTAAAATACTATTAATAGCTAAATTAGTTTCAGAATTAACATTAAGAAACTACTCAAACTAATAACCTCAAATACATATATAAATCATCTAATAACCAATTTTCGTAATTATCGGTCAGAGTTTATGATCACCGGTCAGAATGCCACATCTCATTTTGAAATTCTGTTGTATTGAAAATAAAAGAATCAGATTTAAACCGGGTAAAACATAGTTGTGTTTTTTTTTTTTATTCAATTAATTTCCTTGAACACTTCAAAGAACACAGGCCTAAATTTCTTTCAATGTAGCAGGTTTTTCTAATTTAATCATTACATCATTTTATTGGAACTTCCAAGTAAAAAAAAACCAAGGTTGCGTATCTTCATTTCTTTAATTTGAAACCAAACTTCATTAATGGATTAACCCAAAAATCATATATGTGTTTGGTATTTTTTTCAAGTTAGTATCCCAATAAATTAGTTTCACAAACTTTTTAAGAACTGCATACTACCTCTGTTTTTTTTAGTAATCATCTTACACATTTCATATTTTTTAATAGAACAATTAATAAGGATATGCAAGTACTAATCTACACTTGACATCTTAAAAAATATGCATTTAATACTATGAAATTAACAGAGAGTAAGTAAGGGTATACATGAAAGAAAGATGAAAATGTATCATAAAATTTTGAAATGGATTACAATTTTTTGTTTTCATATTTTGGTTATATGGACTACTAAAAAATGGAGTATTTTGGTTTTAACAACACATTTTGATTCATATTTTTATTTAATTTGAAACTGTCTGAATTGTTTTTTTCGAAATCAACACTACTGCTTATTATAAAAGCTTGAAAATTGAACATTCAGAAAAGCACTTTGGAAAATCACAACCAAACTAACACTTATACATGTACCTCAAAAGTGACTTGAATTTTCAAATGTATATGCTAGATTCTAAGTCAATAGTTTAAGTTTTGTTGGTTCGAAATTCAGAAGAGCATAAGAACTTAAGAAGTCTTCAGAAGGAATCTTATTCAGTAGAAGAGAAGCTCTTGAATCCGCAACATTCAGAAGAAGTGATTGTATCAACAGATAACATCCACCAGAAGATGGTCAAGGGACTTTTAAGTAATTCAACACTAAAAATCAAGGGAGCTGACATAGCATTAAATGCCACCACGCGCCAAAAGTTCATTCCTGATAAAAAGGACAAAAACATCTCCTCTCAAATCCTCGCAGACAAATGTACTTTGTGAGGGACCAAGAATCTCCTTGACAGAGATTGCGCAGATACTATTTGAACGTGTCATCTCTAAATGGGAAAATTAATGGATTTCTTCAAGTGACAACGGGCAAAATCTCTGCTAAAGTCCAAGATCAATAGAAAAATCCTTACCCTCTATAAAAAGATGATTTACTCAAGTGAAGAATGTTGGTGAAGTATTATCAATCAAAAGAGCAATCAAGCTATCGTAAAAATCTGCAACTTCTGCACTTCTGAATCACTAAATGCAAACATTAATTCTTAATCTGTTTGTAACCGAGTTTAACTGAAACAAATCTCAGAAACTGTTTCATTTCTTTCAAAACAAAATTGTAATCACTATCTTGGTAGATAAGTTAGTGTGAGGGAGCTTAGAGACTAAAGACGAAGGATATCTGTAGTGAGAAGCTTTGAGACTCAGATACAAGAAGGAAGGTACTTACTTCTGTATTAGTATAGCTCTTGTCTACTGAGGTTATTGGACAGTGCTTCAACCAGATTGTAGTGGTTTGTTTCTTCACTAAAAGAAGGATCAATAGCGAATTAAATCTTGGACAGTTTCTAAGGACTAAATTGGGCAGAGGTTGAACCAGGATAAAAATTTATGTTTACTACTTCTAAACTCTCTTATATGAACTGTCATTGCATTCATATTATTGCTTATTAAAAATCAATCAACCTTGCAAAGCATATTCTTCATCTAAATTAAAAAGGGTCTCTGAGTAAAAACTACTGGTTAGTTTGATTACTCAGAAGAACCTCCAAAGGAAAATTCTTCTTAACCTCTAAGTTGTGAAAAAAACTCGAAAAGAGTCATTCACCATCCCTCTAACCTATTTATCACCCTACTGGGTCCTACAATTGGTATCAAAGCAAAATGCATTCAAAAGATTAAAATCTATCTTGAGTAAAAGATCATTATGGGCGATAACAGCATAAAACATCTTCCTGGAAACCAGACCACACAGATTCTCCTAGAAGGGATATCTATGTCTAGACCTCCTCTATTTTTTAGACAGAACTATATATTCTAGAAAAATAGAATGAAAAAATTTCATGCAATCATGGGATATGTATACCTGGCTTGTAATAAAAAATGGACCATACATACCCACGATTATGGAGGATAGAATAACTGCCCCTAAACCTGAATATGCATATAATGATGCTGACATGAAACTTCAAAGTAACGTAACTGCTATTAACTTTCTTCATTGAACTTTAGATGCAACAGAATAAATAAAATTTTACGTTGTGACAGTGCCAAGAAAATCTGGAAGAAGCTAGAAGTGACATATGAAGGAACTGATAAAGTGAAGGAATCCAAGATAAATCAGAACCTTATTTACTATGAGTTGTTCAAAATGGAAGAGAATGAATCTATATCTAGCATGAACTCCAGATTCACCAACATCATCAATGAGTTTAAGAAGCTGGGAAAAATATTCTTGGAAGAAGAACAAGTAAAGAAGATCTTGAGAAGTCAGACAAGGGGCTAGCAAGTAAAGAAGATAGCAATTGAAGAGGCGTAGGACCTCTATACTTATAAATATGATGAGTTGATCGTATCCTTGATAACTCATGAAATATCAATGCAAAACTTCCAGAAGAAGGAAAAGGCCAAAGATGAAGGCAAGAAAGCCATCATCCTCAAAGCTGAAACTATGGCTGATAGTTCTTCGAAAGATGATGAAGAGATGGTAATTCTGGTAAGAAAATTTTGAAAATTCATGAAGAAGAATTCACGGGTCCCTCCAGAAAAAGGGAAGCTTCCTTCAAAAGCCAGAATATCAAAAGAAAGACTTCACAAAGACCAAGTCAGATCCTCTAAAGATAAACCCAAAAGGGAAAGCTCAAAGAACATTACCTACTTTGAATGTCATCAAGAAGGTCACATCAAATCCAACTACCCAAAAGGATAAAGGTAGAAAAGTAATGGTGGCCACATGGAGTGATAATGAGAATGAAGATTCTACATATTCATCTACAAGTGAAGAAGAAACTGCTCAATTATGCTTCATGGGAGCAGATGACATGGATCCAACCATTGATTCATGGAATGATAGCATAGAAAGGATGTCCTCATCAAATAAACCATTCAAAGATAAATCATGCCAAAATGATTGTTGGTCCTTATACAACTTATAAATGAAACAGAGGGGGGGGTGAATGCGATTCTTGGTTACTTTTAATTTTTATAACAAATTTAAACCAAGTTAAGTTTTAAATGCATGTTGAGTTATGTGATGCTGAGCGCTTTAAAACTTACAAACTGTTCAGCTGTGCTAGACAATTTATCTTCAATTCCTTGCTGAGTTCCTACTCAGCATGAATTGGTTTTTCAAGCGAAAAAAATTTAGAACAAAAAGAGTGTTGGATGATAAAGATTAGATAGCGAAAGTAAGAACGTCAACACCCGGTTTTATCTTGGTTCGGCCCCGAGCCTACCTCCAGTCCCCGGATACCCTCTCCGAGCTTAAATCCACTAGTTAATCTTTCCTTACATAGGTGGAGAAGCCTTTACAGTGGTTAGAGCAATTTTACTGATTGTTTCCTTCTTTCTAACTACCACTCAACACAGTTTGGATACCCTTCCCAAACTGTCACTTAAAGATGAATAAGAATTATGAACTGGATTCAACTTATAAAACTGTTAAATCCTTAAATGTTAATCTACTAAGCGATTCTCTCTATTACAACAAAAGGGAAAATGGATTGTTTGATGATTGCTTGAAATGGAATTTCTTGGAAGCTAGAAGGATTTTTGCAACGATTTAGCTCTTAAGAAATTCAAGGTGATTCACCAAGTTTGAACATCTGCTTCTGTCTTCTATTTATACTTGAAGCTTTGTGAAGTAGCTGTTGCAAACTTTTCAGGCTCGCTAATCTTCAATTTCTCTTCTCTTCATATCTTTCAAATCTTCCCATTGGAGATAGATTCCAGGACTTTTAGAGATAGAAATTTGAATGTTGAGGCGCGATATAATTCCGTTGATAAAATCTTGTTTATCTTCAAGCAATTCAGTTTAAGAGAGGCATGCAAGAATGCAACGTGGAATCTTCAAATTGGTTGACATTGCTGACATTGGCAGAGTCGCATGGAGATACTGAGAAACGGTGCATGATAGAGAATTCCGTTTACCTTGGACTTTTGTGAAGAATTCCCGACATTCCGTACTAACACCTTTTATCTTGTGAGGATCACTTGAAATATTCTTTAATTTCAGCGCTTTTTGACCCGAAAAAGGCATCTAAAGAATATTTCATCTCTCACAGAATACATTAAACGTATATGTGTCATTCAATTTTCAAAGTGTCAAAGGAAACTGCTTTTAATTAATAAAAACCAGACTCGGTACATGCTGAGTAGATATTTACTTAAACTATGTAGTACTCAGCATAGCTTAGCTTTTCCTACACTAAGTTATAACTTAATTAATGAAATGGCAAAATTGAGTTATTTTTCCTTGAACAAAACTCAAGTCAGCCTCATTAACAAAGAATTTACTTAGTACTCAATTAAATTCACTAGCCTATTCAGTTTGCTATTTCCAAAATGTTTAAGTACTTGTGAAGTATTGTTAGCTTGAGTTCTACAATGATGAAGTAAACTCTAGTTATAAAATTCCTTATGAAACTACGTAGGTACTTATGCAAATCTATATGATGGTAAAGAAAAACAAGAAGCACATGAAGCTCCTTGAAGAAGATTTTGAGGACTTTTACATTCATGATAGAGCCAGAGATAACACATCAAAAGCCCTTTACAAAAGGTAAGGTGAACTAGAGGCTGATGTAGAAAAGCATAAGAAGAAACTAGTTCTAGTGGGAGTCAATACAGCAAAACTCAACAGAAGAGTGAAACACCACTCAAAAGGAGAATCAACAGAAGGTTCTGCCTCAAAAACAAGCCTCAACATCTAGTAAAAAGATTCCTCAAAGATTCAACTATCATTATGAAGTCAACATTCCCCAAAGAAGAGAAAACGGTTAGAGGATAAATTAAAGGAATTTATCCAACAAAAGAAGATTGTTTCCTCATAAGCAACAGATCTAGGAGCCTTTTTATCTATTTCCCTCTCCAAAACATCAACAAAAGAAGGTAGTCACCCTTCACTGCAATTTTTGTGGAAAGAAGAATCACACAGTTGCTGTTTGTAGGCATAAGAATGGATATTATGATATATATATACACACACACACCTGGCCTGATTTAGTTTATAATGCACCCGAACCTAAGGAAATTGGGTTTGAAGATTCTAACCATCTTCTTTTGCAGGTTAGTCTTAGATACACGAAAGGTCAACAACTTTGGTTTATTGATAGTGGATGCTTAAGAAATATGAAAAGAGATGAAGGATAATTTCTCTCTTGAACGTAAAAAGATATATAAATGTGAGCTTTGAAGATAACAAGAAGGGGAAGATCATTGGTAAAGGTACCATAGGGTCTAAAATCAAAATAGATGAAGTCTCCCTAGTAGATGGCTTGTAATTCAATCTTCTGAGTGTGGCTTTACTATGTGATCAAGGAAGAAAAGTCATTTTTTACTCAGAAGGTTACTCCATCATTGACTAGGGAGTCTTCAACAAAAGATGAACATTCTAAGTTAAACTGCTAAAATAGAGCTCAATGAGATCTATCAACTTCAACAAAAAAAGATCCACCTCATAATGACCTCCCAAAAGAGATAAGAACTAAGCAAGATCATCCAGAAATACTCATTCTTGATGGAACTTAGAATCTTATTCTCATTAGAGGATAACTCAGCAGAATGACAAGTCATCCAGCTTTTATATCCATCATTGAACCTAAAAAGTTTAAAGATGATAAACATGATGAGAGTTGGTTGATGGCCATGCAAGAAGAACTGGATCAATTTACCAGAAATGATTTCTGGGATTTAGTTCATACACCAAAGAATTAAATCAATCATAGGAACCAAATGGGTCTTTAGAAACAAGCTTATTGAAGAAGGAAATGTGATAAGTGTATAATTACACTTATTATCATGATATTTTTACTTATAAAACGATATGGTTTAAAGTCATTTTATACTTCATATAAAAGTTTTCACGTGGAATGTAGTTGTTTTTTATGCAAGTGCAAAAACTAGGTGAATCTTGGGAGTAAAATGATCAAAGATGGAATTCTATGTAAAAAGAGTGAAAAAGGTGCAAAAAGATGCATGGAACACAAGGAATTAGCTTAGGATCGAAGTTGTCAAAGATCGGCAAAGTTGCAAAGAAAAATCATGAAGAAAAACACATGTCACAATCGTAACACCCATTCGCAGTTGCGACTTATCATTCTTCACAAATAGAAAGTAATAAACCAATGTTCACGATCATGACATGTAAGTCACGCTCGTGACTTGTGACGGTTTTTTGTCAACTCTTCTCAACTTTCAACCACCGGATAAAAACGATCAACCGCCACCAACTGTCAAATGAAAAGACATCTTTTGGGGACAATGAAGCCACGAAAAGGTGCCTGTCGATTGTTGATAAGGACGAATTCTTGTGTCCAATCACATTGAAGATGATGCAACTCTTCGCCAATGGATAAGACTCTTCGTTTAGATAGACGTAACCCTTCGCACTCTATAAGTAGGGTTAAATCCAACCAATTTCATGGGCAATGAATGGTAGTGTGTGTGTGTAACGTGTATGCATAGATAGAGAGTGAAAATTGTATAGATTTCGCTAAGTTCAAAGTGTTAGAGAGAAAAATGAATAAGTGATTCGATTCTTGTTTCAATCACTAGATTTCTCCACATATTTGTGCAATTGTTGTATGAGTGTAATTGCAAAACACTTATCAATAAAAGTTTCTGTTCTTCAACATTCATTTATTCGATATTCACAAAGAATAGCATCCTAGCGGAGGTTCGGTATGAGTCGAGACCGAATTCAAAGTAGATTCAGGAATTGACGACTCCCATTAAAAGAGTGGATACAGTTTAATCAACTTTAGCTTTCACTTGCATACCTTATAACTTTACTTTGTTTTCTACTTATACTTTCTATTTCGAAGTTTATGATATGTCTATGTATCATAACGAGTATTTCGTCTTGCGTCATTTATATTAATGAAGTTATATGCTTTCGAGTTAACTTTAAGAGTAGTTTCGAGGTTAACAAGATTGTGTATAGTCACTGGATCTGTGATTATAACACTGTTTAGTGAGCCAATATTTTTGGAGTGGTAACTTGCTAAATATGGCTATGTGAGAGCGACCTGTACTAAGCATAGTATTATTGTTATCCAGGTTTTTATAAGTTTCATAATTCATTTACCCTAGATTTAGAAAATTCATTTCATGTGTTGCTCTACGGTGAATTATTGAATATTTGGGAGTCTAGAGCCGTGTTTGTTAAAGTTATCTAGTGTATGAAATATTCTTGATGATTTTGCATGTTTTTCTCTACTATACTAGCTCTTAGGGAATATCTATATAGTTTACATCTTCTCAAATCTGTTCATGCATCTGTCTATTCATCAGTCTATCATCCAAACCCTATAATTTATCTTATTTCTTTTGTTCCATAACTCTAGTTGATCCTTAAAACTGAATTCCTTCCCTGTGGGATCGATATCTTTTAAAACTACATCGCAACTGTATACTTGTAGTTATCATCATTTTTCTATTATATAAGCAGTACTGACAACACCTGTTCATATTTAGAACTTTTATATTATCAATAGAAAAGTGACGAACAAGTTTTTAGCACCGATACTGGGGATAAGTCTTTCGGAAAAAGTATAGCCAAAATCTTGTGAACAAGTTTTTGGCACCATTGCTGGGGAAGGAAAGTGTGTTCTAAGAGATCAAATTGCCTGGGCTAGTGTATTTTGAAGATCAAATACTGGAAGAGTACGGTACATTTTCCAATTATATCTATTTATTTCTTTCCTAAACTTTATAATTTGTCAATCCTAACTTGGATGTGAAAAAGAATATGAAATAATCATCTTGGAGGTGATACGTCATATTATTACATCTGAATTCTTGATAAATAGAAGATTTTCTTCTATTTTGCCTATTCGCGTTCACAACCCCATTTCGCGCTCGTGAATCCATTAACAAAACTTTATGTTTCTCAAATCTTGTAAGTCACGATCACGACTTGTACGAAAACTGCAGCAGTTTAGCAGTTATTCGACGATTATTCCTCCAAACTCTATAAATTATTGTGTGAGTGTTCATCATTTCTCACTTCTGAAATCTGAATTTCTTACCTTTTCAATCACAGTTCAGTTCTAAATCTGAAACCATCCCATTTCTTTCAAAAATTCTTTCATTTCAAAATGGTTCTAACAGATAAATCCAATCTAGTTCCTCCCTAAACTTACAGGAATAGTATGAGGAACCATTTCCAATCTATTCTCATGAAGAAGAAGATCATTACGAGATAATCAGGATGCTGAATACAAAAGTTCCTACACCATTCATAGGAACAGTTTCATCAATCTTGGGGTTCATGACAAGGTAATGTACTATCTTAGAATTCTGAACTTTGTCATTTATTCAAACTTGTCTCTGGGGAATAGTGTGGAAAACTGTATAGAGATGTTGGTAACATTGGTGTTAAAAAACGATAAGAAGGATTTCCTGGTTTATCGTCATCACAAAAAAGAATACAAGTTGACAAGGAAAGCACTGGATAAATATATGGGATTTCCAAAGGATTGCTACAACAAGATGCTTCCTGGATGGGATCCTTTACCAACATGGATCTGTCTGACCGCGGAAACTGAGTTCAAACAAGCATCTACCTATAGCCGATGGATTCGTGATCCTTGTTTG
>CATIWQ010426268.1:0-10211 GCA_949673415.1 Euphorbia schlechtendalii
TGTATAAATATATAATAAATATATAAAATTATTCGTCGGGCCGGGTTCGGGCCGGGCTCGGGTATTTATATAAAAACCAAGCTCGGCCCATAAATCTTCGGGCTTTGACGGGCTCGGGCTCGGGCCGGGCTTTTTAAAAAATGCGTGTCCAAACCCGACCCATGGAAGCGGGCTCGGACCGGGCCGGGTGGGTAGCCCTGCCCGCGAACAGGTCTACTGCAAATAGAAGATGGACAAATCTAGCTAAGGTATCCACCATGGTTACCATCACGGTAAATATGCCAAACCACAAACCGAATGGAGTCCAAACATCTCAAATAGTTCATCCAATCCATCCTTACGCGCCACAAAACTGACATTGTACGATTCATTTAACCATGCACGTCCACATATGAACTTTATGTAACTGAATCACACTACCAACGTTTGAATTTATATTTAAATCCATTATTAAAACAAAACTTAACACGTCAATTATTAGATTTGACAAATTGTTTACATATTTGATCAACAAAGAAGAAGGCATAATGGAAAAAAAACGAAGTATTTATTAAGACAATGCGAGGCAAGAAATCAATTAGCTTCACAATTATAGATTGTTATAAGATTATAGCCATTGAACTAAAGTTTTTGTTTTTCTTTAAGGGGCTTCAATCAAATAACAACTAAAAAATATACCCCCGAAAAACTGGGGATTTCAATTTAATAGTGCAAAGCCTTTCGGATTTCACCATTTCACAAGTAAAAACTAACAAAACTTACTGGCAGAATTTATTAAGGATGTCGAAAACTGAATAACTCTGCAATAATTCTTAAAAGTAATGCTCTCGTTAACACAGGCTTTGCTCACAGACTTACAAGTACAACTTCAAATTACAATCTTGTTCGAGGGCAATGTCGGTTTTCAGCAGCTCTCCGCCTAATTTAAGCCAATTTACGGAACCCTCAACCACAATTTTCATTAATACACATAAATCATACAACCCAAAAGTAAAGTTACTCGCATTGTGCTCTTCACCTCCCAATTTGGGGGAAAGATATCTACATACCCTCTCCCCCATTCGCGTATTCACATAATATAAACACCATTGATTATCTTCAAGAGTCAAGATATGAAATCATGTATATCCTGATTCAAATATGTACTAAGACCACGAGTGAACCGTCATCTAAAGCTTACTAGCTCCAAGTGGGAGTGTCTCTGTCAGAAGAGCTCCATCAACTGCTGTGCCACATCTGCATCAACGAGTTAAAAACTGAACACAGTGAGAAAAACAAGCGTCGGTTCTTTATCTAACATAAAGCCTAATCCATAAAGTTAACATCAAATTGTAGTGTAACTAAGAGCATCTCCAACCCCACTTCAAAAGTGGGGTATGGAGTTGGAAATGAAGTGAAATTCTCCAACCCCACCTCATTTCTTATTTCAAATTTTGAAATATGAACTGAGTAAAAATTTTATTTTTTACTTTTCTTGTTAGTTTTTTTACAAAAAAATTTTTATGCTTTGAATATATATTAGAAAATTCTAAGTTCTTTTATTTATAAAAAAATCTATTTTATTTTATTTTTAAAAAAATTATTATTACTTTTATGCTCATTATTTTAATGTTTGAAGTGAAATTTTAGGAGCAGGGTTGGAGAAAAAATATTGTAGCAACTTCAGAATTCAAATTATAAAGCAAAATAGAATTTGAGGTTAAAAATGGAGGTGTAGTGTTGGAGATGCCCTAAGGATCAGTTTGGGATTGCTTTCCCAGACTGCTATCCCGAAAAGTTCCATTTTGAAGCTTTCCCAGGCTGCTGTCAAGAAAAGTGAAGCTTTTCACGACAGCAGTTGTGACAGCAAAACCAAACAAACAGGCCCTAAGTATGTTAAAAGAAGTACCCTGGACGATAGCTGGGGTTGTTTGAAATTCCTTCCAAATATTCTGGTAACTAGCTGGATCCAAATGTAAGAACCTGGCTGCAAGATAAGCAGCACCAGCTGCAATGTGGTGAGGTTTAAACTGAAGCCACAAAGAACTTCTTAGCCTGCAAACGAAACAACATACTTTTAATACATGTACCAAAGCTTTAGGTTTCCATCAACTGAGAGATAGATATTCACGAACAGTCAAACCAACCAGATTGGTGATTACTAATATGAACACGCAAAATCTTGTGCCACTTAGAATACAGTCCCTCATTGTTGGCAACACAAACAGTAGTAAGAGTACAAGATATAACATACAGCATTGAACTAGACCGTAAATGTAAAGCAAGAAAAGATAGCAAGTCAAGTCATATTCTCTTACCAACCACAAATGCAGCAACCAGGTAGTATATTTTGCAAGAATCTGTGCAGGATTTGCGGACAGAGCACCAAAAATATAGCACACAATTTTTATTCATCTACAAACACACCTACTCCCAGGCCCACTTCAGCTGCAGGGGCTTTAACTCCAGAGATATACAGAATTCTAGAAAGAAACAGAAAGAAACAAACAAAAACTAGTACAACACTGCAAATAACCTCGCAGATCAGTCATCTGCATCTTCTGCCCAATAACTTGATCAGGAAAGACCCATCAAAATACATGAACTAATTGCTCATGAAGCAAGAATGCAAACCCAGTTACGGGATACCACCATCCCAAATCCTTTAGCGGGAACAAGATAGATTTACAAATGGCTCTTATATCCACATTAAATAATGAGGTACACAATTGATAAAGATACAGTCGAACAATGAGAATGAACTTAAAATACACAATAGTATAGGTCTGTTGGGCATACAGGTTCAATGCTTCTTTTCATGAAAAACAAAGTTTCATATGTCACTACGAACAGCTTGAAATCAATGGCCATAATATTCAACTTGCAAAAACAAATTCTTAATCGCTTCATAATATGTAGTTCTCAGCAGTTGCTAAGAATCTCGTCTTAATGCACCTTCCAGAGAAGTAACTTGTACTACTGACATCTCAAAATACGTTGTTTGCTTCACGGGATGGGTGTGATTACAAACATCATCATCGTCATCTCTGTTCAAACCATAAAACCAGAACAGAGATAATGATGATGATGATGATGATGATGATGATAAATAACCAACAATAATAATGCTATATATTAAAAACTTTTCTTGTACATTATTCATTAGGTCTCAAAAGGACAGCATTTGTGACTCCAAGGGGTTTTCCAAGTCTGATTAGTTTAAAATACAGTAATATTAAAAGAAATCAAAATTAAAAAGCTGTTAGACTTACAAAAATACAGAGAAACTATAGTATCTACAATACAAGAGAACCAGACTTGAGCACCAAGACTACAATCTCACTGAACAGCAGAATTACAAAGACAAAGAGGGTATGTGTGTGCCTGTGCATTTAAAGAAAATGGGAAGCCAACATCATGGCAATTAAAATGTTTTGCTTACAAAAAAGAAACTTAAATGGACCAAAGTGCAACCTAAAACATGCACAAGGCATGCTAAGTTCATAAACAAATAGGCAAACAGACTGAACTAAACATAAGGTAGTGAGGCAGCAAACTTGTTATAAAAATAGAAAAGAAAATTCTACTCCTGCTATAACTAGAATTTATATAGGTTCATTATATTCCTTTTCACACGTTTACCAGCCCCTTATATTAACAGGAAAGGATAGGATGCGGATGCCTAATTTAATTAATTTTTATTTTTTACTAAACTGTGGACATTAAAGACGCATTCATTTCAAACTTTCTGACCTCTGTGCAGTGCAGAAAAAAGTAAAATGCTAGAAACTCTACGTTGACAACCACACCCCAAAATTATGAAATTCCAGTAGTCACCAGACAACTGAAGGAGCAAGACAATTAAGAAACGCAGTGTTGCCATTTTCATGAATCTCTTAAAAAGGTACATTTAATTCAAACAACATAAGTTATAACTGCCTTTTGTTGAAACCTCTTTCAATGGCTCAACTGAACAATACAAACAAAGTGGATGAAAGATTAAGATGGAAATAAGGTGAGGAACATCAACTGGACAAATCTGAAAAATAAAAAAGAAATATCAATTATTTTAGAAAATAAAGAATGTGACACAAATGGCCTATATTATGTGGGTTTACCTTGAATACCATTTCCTTAGGCAAACCACTGTAAGTAGATAACAGAAAACAATTGAGTAGTTTCAGTTTTCTTTAGCAGGTAAACATTTCCAAAAAAAAAAGTGAGCTCAAAACCACCTAATTTCGAAATATTGTGAAAAAAAGCAACTGAAAGATGAATTATGAAAGAAAGTTTGCATAATGGGAACATGGTAGATAGTATACAGCAGACACCTAGCATTTAATATTTTTTGCATGAACAATCTAAAAAAATATACAAGTGAGAGAAGCCTACATACATATGGTCTTTGATTTTACCCAAATCAATTATGTTCATCCCAATCAATAAAAAGGAAAACTATTGTTGCTTTTACCCATTTTGGCTACATTATATTGGTTCCATTATAGCCCATGATAAAAAAAAATCTTCCAATCTGTGACAGCTTCTTTGTACAAAGCTGGGAAAATATCTTCATTTGAAGACAATAGGATCTCAAACTTAGGAGTTTAAGTTGGTTTCAAGAGCATAAAAAATTTCTACAAAACCTCGATCTATTGGAGATGTTCTTCCTCCTAATCTATCCCTTTTTTAATTTACTTTTAGTTGTCCTATATTTGATCAAATATTTTGATAGCAAAAATGGTTTTGGAGGTCCTGAGACTATCTACTATCATAAAATAACCAGGTTGATGATTGGGGGATATATAATTTTGAAATATTGATCCACAACATATCGGCAGTTCAACATCAGAGATTCAAATAAAATTTTCCATGTACAGCATATCAATCCGCCAGCTAACAAGCACGCTAATCTTGTGTAGACCCTGCAATTATATGTCATGCCAAAAAAATCAATATCCCATTCAAGAATTACTCTACAGAGTAGTTGCTCGGAAGAAAATTTGACAAACATTACACAGTTCTGATCTGAACCATATAGAACAAGAAACCTAAAAATTCCTCCTCCATGGCCCAAGAACTACGAAGAGATGTTCGAACTGGTTAAGGTTCATCACCAGCCAAAATCTACGTGGTCAAATCAGCGTAGCTGCGAGAACATTTCCTCTACCATGTACAGTACACTAAGCAGTCTTTAACAAAATTAATCAAGTATATTATAGAACAAAATCAAAGAGGTTCTTGCTGAAGCATGAACAGAAACATATTGTGTTAATTCACTGTAAGAGAGCTTGATCCCTTTTTTAGTAAGAGAAACTAATCATGATCCACAATGCCTATAAAATTTGGGATCCAATTATAATATAGAAGTGAAAGTGATGAACTCACCCTTCACTGACAAGGTTTAAAGCCAGGTTCACCAAAACAGATTGTGAGTACCCTAATTTGTCAAGGATAGATGTTAAAGGAGCATAAGGATGTTGCACGTTCAGTTCAAAATTCAGTGTTGTCAAAATCATTTGCTCAGCCTCAGTTACCCGCTCTCGGTACTGTTCAAACCAGTCCTGCATTGTATAATTCATTTCAAATCAGCATGCTTGAAATATGACGATGCAAATTTAATGTTGTAGACTCATTGTTATTTATTTTATAACAGTCCACTCATATGAGATACAATCACTCATGAAACAAAGAAACACAACATCTGAATTCTGAAAAATTCAGAAATGAAATTTCACACACCTGGTTCATATACCATTTCACTTATATGCCCTCTCATTTTCAAAAGGGAAAACATATTGAAGCAATACATGTTTTTACTAAGGTAGTACTCAAAATTGTAAGATACTTACAACAGGGAGCAGGTATGACAGGAAAGTCATATCTTGTTTGTGGAAAATCTCGCAGGAAGCTCTCACTACATAATTCAAAGGGCGTGGTGTTTCCTCAGACTTTGAAGCAAGAAAGAGAGCAGCAGTAGCAATTAACTGCAAGAATACATCCATTCACAATGTTTGCTATGATTAGATTAGTTATTAAAGATGAAACGCTATGAAAGAGGAGCAGAAGCATATGTCCTGACACTTTAATTCAATAGACAACAACATATAACAACAATTAACAAAATCACATGAAATACTGAAATACAATAATGAGAAATCCAGCCACCACAAAAGGTCTGATTTTCAATGCCATCAGTATATATATCTCAATAAACGGATCAATATTAAATTCATGACGACTTTCTAAGAAGAAGAGGACATAGGACAACAGCACTTGAGACCTTTCAAAAAAATATTCTTTTATTGATGAATATAATATATGACATTAAAAGAAGTGTACAAGTCAGAGGGCACTGCACTGCTCAAGTCCGGAGTACTTAACATAAGCAGAAGCAAGTGCAAGAGTTTTTGAATAGCAATCATTTATAAAACAACACAAGAATGTTATTGCGGAACATTTTACAGACAAGAACAAATTTTATTTCCGGAAGTTCAAAAATTGGAATAATAAATTACCAAATGAAAACAACTAAAAACAACTATAAATAAGATAGTTGGTGAAGATAATAGTAATTCTGGAAAATATAATCATCCACCAAAAAAATTTAAGCAAAAGTTTTTGAAAACTCACAAATCTATCATGGCAAGCATGTGATCTACGGACAAAAAAACGGTGACATAAAACCATGGCAGTCCCGACAGTGGTTTGCGGCCTGCAAAATTTTCATAGTCTTTCAGTTAGATAGGTTTCGAAGCAATGAAATTGATAACATAAGAAGGGAAACATATCACGAGTTCATCAAATTGGAAATATACCGCAAGCCCTTAGAAGCATGGAAAAAAACTGCAAGTTCCTAAAGAAAACTCTTTCGATATGTGATTGATAGTGTTTGTTGTAAACTAAAAACGATAACAACATAAGTGGTACACATATTCAAGATAAAGCACTTACAACTCAAGTTGTAGTCCAAGATTCTGAAGGAATTCACAGTAGGAATACCGTAAATGTGTTTCCCGTAGCACATCTATACCATCTTTCCTTGAAGGAGAGTGTCTCTCAATTTCATCCCGTGACATGTAGACGGGCTCATCATCATCCAATATTGAGCGGTCACGTTTGCAGGAAGATATAGGCATCTCAACATTTGATCTTGTTGGGGGAGCTGAATTGTTGTAGTTGGACAGCACATCACTTTCAAAATGCATAATAGGCTGCACAGAATGTATTCCAACATCTCCCCAAGTATCAGAACTAAATTTTCTCCTTTTTACTGACGGAGCTCCATTAGGTGGGATAACATAGTTATTGTTGTGGTTCACATGGTCCCTATATTTCCCTGCGTATTCGTGATGATAACTCCAGTTATGGTTATAGCTGTTGTTCCTATGCAAGTTCATACTTCTGTTCCTGCTATTGTAGTCGTTTCTACTGAAAGAGGACCAACGATCATCATGTAGAGTGTTTCGTTGTGAATGATGATTCCGTCCAAATGACATTGTTCCTAAAATAATGAATAAATCAACCAATAAGATGTATTGTTAACAAGACCGCAAAAGCAAGAAGATACGAACAAGAGTTATTAAATATGACATCAAACCTTCCGATTTTCCAGCATATTAAGAACAAGAAACTAAATTCAAAACCAAATCAAAATCGGATCAAGTTTAATAAGCTCTAACGCCAAATATACTACTTGTATTCTCAAAAATAAAGGAACATGTAACAAAAGCAGCAGTAAACAAAACAAAGCCAGCAGATCACAACCAAATTACAAGTTATAACAAATCATTCTGAGAATTCATAAACCCTAAAAGGAACCGATGATCATAATAACATAAAAATTACCGGATCAGTGAAATCGCTAGATCTGAACTCCGAGATTGAGGACAGTAATTCCGCGTATTGTGATTGAGATTGGGCGTGAGATTAGTATTAGGTTAAGGATTAAGATAATTGGAGAGGTTGGGAAGAGGAAAAAGCGTTTAAAGGAAGGTCAAAGAATGAATGATAAGAGAGGCAACACTTCTATTCAAACATTCTCTTTTATCCATTCGGTGGTCGCTTTTCTACGGTTTGACGAGTTAATCAGCAAAATAATAATGCTGTAGATGTTGAGCTTAACACAACTTTTAAGTAAAATAGACCGATGATGTTTTTTTATACGCTGAACTCAACATTACCTCAAAAAATGTCTTTAACTGTGTCTATTACATGTTGAATTTTATTATATTTTTTTGCCTAACCAACAAAAATTATTATTTGTTAAAATTTTATGTGTCAAAATATTAATATTCTAGATGTTGAGCTTAACACAACTTTTAAGTAAAATAGACCGATGATGCACGCTTCATATTAATCAGGAATATGTCAGGATGTAAAGTATTATGCGTAAGAACATGAAATTGATAAGTAGCTAAAGTTTTTACCAATTAACTAGTTATTGGAAATACAAGAGAAACTATAGTAAAATGTAGAGCAAATTGCTTAAAGTGAATATTAATATTTATCAAAATACTTGAAATATGATTAGGATACTGATTAATTATGTTTACTCGTTATTAATATTTTATTTTAGTGAAGGAAAATTAGAAAAAGAAATGTTACCTAATGTGAAAATATTGCAGTTTACCTAAATTTAAACATTCATCCCCATCTTCATGTGTTCTTCAGTCTCAAATGTCAAACCCTACAGTGTAACTAAATTCCAAATTAAAGCAGCGTTTGATTTAGTAGGTAGGGATACAAAGGATTTCCAACGTCGAAGCTTTGAAGGATAACAATGTGCAGCTTGCAATGTCGTCTTGCACAGCAACATTGATGGTGGCAGCTTGTCAAAAGACTCAAAACTCAGGCTTTGGTTAGGAAGCCAGAAAATGACCTTTTTTTTTTAAACCCAAGATATCTACGGTTCATTCAATCACTAATCTTCTCGCTGCAGGGATGTTCTTGAAGGGTGGCAAGATGATACAGAGAAAGCTTATATACTGCTAGAAAGGAAATGATTCTGTGTATGTGAACTTATACTAGTATGATAGGATCCAAGTTAGTTGTAACCGTCTTGGATTCTGTTGGAGTAGAAGTGTTACTCTACAGCTGCACCTTATGGTACTATGGTGTTCCACAGTGCTACTGAGCATTCACAGTTTCAGCTTGTGCTTTATATTTAACAGCTGCTTAGTTTGTAGTGAATGTATATAAGTTAGATCAGATGATATTTCTTTATAAAAAATTGGTTAAATGTTATGGGTACAATTCACCTACGGGTCCTCAAAATGTAATGAGCGAGATTGTTTTACTTATTTGTAAGTACTTCATTGTATGGGACAATTTATCCAAAAAAAATGCTAGTTCATGCTTGGATATTGATCTGGTGACTTTTAATTAATAATGAATGAGTCTATTCCATTCAACTACATCCCTTAATTAGTTTAGAAAATAGATATTTTAAATAAAAACTAAAATGTATAGTGTCAATATTTATACTTTTATTTTATGTTGAAAAGAGTAAAATTTTGAGTAACTTTTTTTGTATCAAATTGAGAAAATGTAAAACTTGATGTATTATGGCCAAAATTAAGTTGAGAAAAAGTATGTAAACTTATATTCCAATTTTTATAGATTCATATGGGTGTTTGTTACAATTCCGGGTTGTGTTTATAAGATTTGGTTCTGTTAATGAGAATATATTTTTTTTAGTAAATATAATTTTTTTCATGTAGAATTTGAAAATTTGAGTAAAAATTAGTTTTCAATTTTCTATTTGATTAGGATTTTGACCCGATGTTTCAAAAATTAGTACTAACGTGATGTTCACTTGTTTCAGGTTTTGAACGAAAATAATACAAAATAATGTTTAAAAGCAATATCTTAAACTAAAAATAAAAAGCTTCAACTTAACATAATGGCCCAATATGAGAATAAGGATGGGCTTTCCTAGCCCATATAATAGGATCCCGTTGGGCCGATCTATATACCGTGACTTTAATACAGGGAAATACAAGCAAATGTCATGCTAGGATAAACTAATTTTCCTTTTACAACAGAAGAAGAGGTTTTTTAGGTAAATGCCTATAATACAATATATAAATTTTATCCAAACTTTTATCAAATTACAAAAAAAATTTCCTCAAGTTTCAATTTTACATCATCATGTAAAAACTATTTTAAATTTTCTTTTTTACGTTCTAAATATATAATTGGTATATATCAGTGTATAATATATATGTTAAACA
>CATIWQ010426297.1:0-21906 GCA_949673415.1 Euphorbia schlechtendalii
TCATTTTACTCCCAAGATTTACCTAGTATCTGCATTTGCATAAAAAACAACTACATACCACGTGAAATCTTTTATATGAAGTATAAAAATGACTAAAACTATAGTGTTTATTATATAAAATTATAATGATAATAAGTGTAATTATACACTTATCAAATAGTAGCTAGAAAAGATATAAACTTAGAATACATCCTAATGGATTAGTATCTAGCGGATGGGCTAACAAAGCTATAGACTTAGGTTAAGCATGATAGCATGTTAGCGAGTACGGCATGAAGCGCATGGGCAATTGCCTATAGTGCAAGTGGGAAATTTTTAGACATGATGTATGCCCTAGAGGCAATTAAGATGATATATCTTAATTAAGTTATAATGTACAAACAGTTCTAGATTATTGTTATTATTATTATTATTATTATTAAATGCATCTTTATTATTTATCAATTTTTGTTTACTTTATCTATCTCGGTGTATCATATATATGGGGTATTATATATATACGCATTAATAAGATAAAGTTCATGACTACTTCATAGTGTAAAAGTGCAAGGATATAGTGGGAGGTATGTGGTGTGAGAACTACATATACGTGTTACTATGAATAATCTAAATATCCCTAGTCATAGTTTCATTGAGACCGAACATCAATGAAGCGGGCAGACTAGCATATGTAGTCTCACTCCTTGGATTAGATCTAAGCAGCCAATCTCACGAGTTGAAGGTGGTACCTTGAGTTAACACATGAATTCATTCGGGTAATACATTAGAGATAGCTATAAGATAGACACTCGGAAATAACTATATCCATTTATTAGTCTCATATCTTATTGTAGTAGCAATACATGTATCCTCAAACCTGAGATACAGGTTATTACTTTATGTAGGATTCGCTATACTTGGAGTCATACTTATTCATACCCTGGAGATCAGGATGATACAAGTGATTACGAGTATAGTGATGATCACATGTTGGTAAGCCAAGTAGTCAAGAAGGGATCCATTACTCCAAATATCGTGATATAATTAGAGATGTACCTTAGTGCCTCTCATTGAAGAGATACACTCATAAACCCCTAATCAGATTATAAGATTGATAGAACTGGTTTCTAGTCAAACTTGATACATAATGGCGAGTGGTGTTCTTTGTGAACAAGTCCAATTCCAAGATAGCTACGTCTATTACATGAGCTAACACTTAATCTGAGCTCAATAAACTAGATGGTACTTAACTTGATGGAAGGAGTGTAGTGTATTGGTTACTACTACAGAACTAGATCAAGTCATAAGCACATGACGTTCCGAGTATCGCGGGATCATACGCTTTTCCTAGAAAGACCATTTGATTATCTAGAGTTATCGGGTTACATATCAGTCTAGGATAGTGGCCTAAAGGTTCCCAAATGGGAAGCTAAGTTTAGGTTAACCTTGAGAAACTCTATACTTTGGGATCCCATGAGGTCACACACTTTGGGTCTTTACCGGATTGAGTAAAGAACCTACAGACTAGGTCTATGCTGAGAATATTAAGGTTGTCGAATTCGTTAGATGAATTAGTTGGTTAGCCCAGATTAATAATCAAAAGGATTAAAGGAGAAAGTTGGGAATATTTGCACAGAGTAGAGCAATGGAGTTTTTCTCGTTATAAGTGGGCCCCAACGAACACAAGTTGTTCGAAGTGGGGGCCTAGCTGCCATGTGAGCAAAAATGCTAGCGGGCCACTAGTGCACGCTGGCAATTGGCTAGCACGCACTAGCAGGAAGCAAGCCTGCTAAGGTACCTGCAAGCTAACTTGCTAGGTAAGGTAAGCCCATTAGGGCTTGGCTTGCAATCCAGCGCACAGCCCACCTAAGTGGGCTTTAAGCGCTGGTCATCCCGCACTAAGCCGAAGCTTGGTGCATTAACCTGCATGTGGGATGGTATTTTTCCCATTCCACATTGGTTTTTATGGGGAGTTTTGAACTTCCCTCCCCCTATATATATTGCTCCCATTCTCCTTTCTCCATCACTTCAGCTCAACCTTTGTCTCTGAGGTCACCATCTTTTCTTCATGAGATTTTGCGAGATCCTTCATGAGTTTCTCCAAGCGATGAAGAATTCTTTAGAAGGCTCTTTCTATTTTGAAGTTAGCCTTCTTTGTTAATATTTCGGGTTGGTCTTCGAGTGGTCTAGCAGCAGCTGTCTACCAACTCCTTCTACCTCAGCAGAGGTTTTGGTCGGTGAAGATCCATGTGGATCAATCATGGAGGCTATCCTATTTTGGAGGCTAATGCCAAATGGAGTTCTGTCGAATTGCTCTAAGGGAACACCGTATCCAAAAGAGAGAAGCACACATAAACTAGTAATGTTCTTTACTTAGAAGCTAGGTTTCTTTTATAAGTTTTATAAACCTATTAGCATCTTTGGAACATTTCAACTTAGCTTATATCAATCATGGCATTCTTAAGAGATCCTTTAGGTTTAATTTTAAGTTTTGAAATTCCACCTTACAACGTTGCATGTTCAATTAGTGTCTTGATTAACTAGCAGGAACTCTTACACCTAGACCTATATAGCTGTCACAAGGTTTTGACTCTAATTATTTTGAGGGAATATATTCGGTAATGGTGCCAAAAACCTTATTCCCCACCTTTCTATCGATAAGATAAAAGTTAAAAATACGAACAGGTGTTGTCAATACCGCTTATCAAATAGAAAAATGGTGACCACTGGAAGTGTACAGTTTCGATGTAGTTTTAAAAGATATTGATCCCATAGGGAAGAAATTCAATTCTAAAGACCAACTAGAGTTACGGGGTAAACGAAAATAGATAATTTTTATTGGAGGTGTTTGGATGATAGACGGATGAATGGATAGATGTATGAACAGACTAGAGAAGATGTAAAATATAAAGATATTCATAAGAATAAGTTTAGCAGAGAAAAACATGCAATATCGTCAAGAATATTTCGTACACTAGATAACTTCAACAAATAAGGTTTTAGAAACTCTAATATTCAATAATTCACCGCAAAGCAACACATGAGATGACTTGTCTAAGTCTAGGGTAAACGAATTATGACACTCATAAGAACTTAGATAACGATATTACTATGCTTAGTACGATTCGCTCTCACATAGCCATATTTAGCAAGTTACCACTCCAAAAATGTTGGCTCACTAAACAGTGTTATAATCACAGATCTAGTGACTATACACAATCTTCTTAACCCCGAAATCACTCTTAAAGTTAACTCGAAAGCATATAACTTGATTAATATAAATGACGCAAGACAAATTACTCATTATGATACATAGACATATCACAAACTTCGAAATAGAAAGTATAAGAAGAAAACAAAGTAAAGTTGTAAGGTATGCAAGTGAAAGATAAAGTTGATCAAACTATATCCACTCTTTAATGGGAGTCATCAATTCCTGCAATTCATGCGTCTACTTTGAATCCGATCTCGACTTGTACAGAACCTCCACTAGAATGTTATTCTTTGTGAATCTTGAATAAAAGAATGTTGAAGAATGAAAACTTTTATCGATAAGTGCTTTGCAATTACACTCATACAACAAACGCTCAAATTTGTGTAGAAATATAGTGATCGAAATAGGAATCGAATCACTTGCACGTTTTTCTCGCTAAGACTTTGAACTAGTGAAATCTATATAATTTCTACTTTCTATATATAAATACACATCTAAAATATATCACACTATCAATCCAAATTTTTACCTGCGAAAATGGTTGAAGTTGAACCCTATTTATAGAGTATGAAGGGTTGCATTTATCCAAATGAAGAGTCGCGTCCATTGGCGAAGAGTTGCATCACTTCATTTTGATTGCATGCAAAGAATCATCCTCATCCATAATGGAAAGGCACCTTTTAATGATTGGTTGACTTCCAAAGGGTGTCTTTTCGGTTAGCAGTTGATTGCGGTTTATCATTGTTATCTGGCGGTTGGTAGTTGAAAAGAGATAACCATTAACCGTCACAAGTATCGACCGCAAATCACATATCGCAATCGTGAACTTTGGTTGGCAGTTTTCTGTTTATGAAGAGTGATAAATCACGACCACGAATAGATGTCACGATCGTGAAATGCTGTTTCTTCATGATTCATCTTTGCAACTTTACCGATCTTTGACAACTTCAATCCTAAGCCAAATCATTGTGTTCCACGCATCTTTTTGCACCTTTTTCACTCTTTTTCCATAGAATTCCACTTTTATTCATTTTACTCCCAAGATTTACCTAGTTTATGCATTTGCATAAAAAACAACTACATACCATGTGAAATCTTTTATATGAAGTATAAAATGAAACAAAACCATATCATTTTGTGATTGAAAATGTCATGATAATAAGTGTAATTATATAGTTATCAATGGCTCTATTCAACCTATGAATATCTGTAGAAAGAGATTATCATTGGTAGTTGTGGATGACTCTACAAGATTTTCATGGGTAGTCTTGCTGAGTAGCAAAGATGAAACCTTTGAGACTTTTATCAAACTCAGCAACCAAATAATGAATGAGCTACGAAATAAAATCTACAGAATCCTAAGTGATCATGGACTTGAATTGGAGAACTTCCATTTCGAAGAAATCTATTCAACGCTTAGTATCAAGCACAACTTTTCTACTCCTTATACTCCTCAACAAAATGAGGTTGTAGAATGGAAAAACAGAACTATAGTTGAGATGGCTCGGTCCATGCTGAGTGATAACAATCTACCTAAATACTTTTGGGGAGAAGTTGTTAACACAACCTGTTATATCATTAATTAGGTTTTAATTTGCCAAATTTTGGAGAAAACACGGTATGAGCTTTGGTGAGGGCGCAAGCCTAAGCTTAGTCATCTTAGATTCTTTGGTTGTAGGTGTTATATTTTGAATACCAAGGAGCAACTAGGTAAGTTTGATTAGAAGGCTGATGAAGGCATCTTTTTGGTAACTCAACTAATAGCAAGGCATATTTAATATATGTCAATAGAACTGGTCTTTTAGAGGGTCTATGCATGTAAATTTGGATGAAACTAACAATGCAGGTAGATGCTCATCTGATAAAGATGAAGGAGTAATCCAAGAAGATAATCTACTCATCATGCCACTATCTATGCTACCCAACCTAGCACAAGAGCCAGAAACTAATAAATTTAAACTTGATGAAGATATTTCTATCAACTTAAATGAAGAATAAGATCAAGCTTAGCATCAACAACCTAGTGTAGAGACTCCCGTTGTAGATCTAAGTCTTCCAAGGGAGATTAAAACTCATCGCAATCACCCAATTGAGATTATTTTAGATGAAGTTCATAATCCAATGATGATGCGAGGTCAGCTGAACAAGATGATGAGCCATCCGGCTATCATCTCATTAATTGAACCATGATTTTAAACCCAAGTTAAAAGTACTTCATTGCACTTAGAATGTTTTGGAAATAACTAACTATCAGGATAGTGAAATTAATAGAGTACTAAGTAGACTCTTAATTAATCAAGTTTACTTGAGTGTGTTTAAGGGAAAACAACTCAGTTTAACTGAGTAATTAATAAAGTTATGGCTTAGAGTAAGAAAAGCTTAGTCAGCCTAATATTACATATATAGTTTACAAGATATAAACTTAGTGAAACTGAGTTAGATCTTATTTATAAAACTTGAGTAACTTTGACACTCAGAGAAATAAATGACAAAAATGCTATTAATGAATTTTGTGATGAACGGAATATTTCTTTGATGCTTTTCAGGAGAAAAGGCGTTAAAATTAAAGAAGATATTCAAGTGGTCCTCACAACAAAAAGGTGTTAGTACGGAACGTTGGAGATTCCTCGCTAAAGTCCAATACAAAAGGAATCCTCTAACATGGGCCGTTTCTCAGTGTCTCCGCTTAACTCTGCATCATCAGCAAGTCAACCAATCACAGAATTCCACATTGCATCTTGCCCACCTCTTTATTAGAACAGATTGCTTGAAGGAAACTAGTTTTTGACGTATTAAGATTAACATATTAATCTCACGCCTCAACATACGAAATCTCTGTCTCTAAATGTCTTGGAATTTATTCCAAATGGGCAAATTTAAAAGATATGAAGAGAAGAGAAATTGAAGACAAAGTCATAATGAGAAGTTTGCAATGACTACTTCAAAGAACTTCTAGTATAAATAGAAGACTAAAGTAGATGATCATGCTTGGTGAATCACCTCGAATTTCTTAAAGAGCTGAAACTCTATTAAATTATTCCCAGCTTTCAGAAATTCCAAATCAAGCAAACACAAATCTTCCAATCTGTTTGTAATAGAGAGTAATCACTTAAGATTTAACATTCTAAAGTATTCAACATTTTTATAAGTTGAAATCCTCAATTTAAAATCTCTTTTCATAAATCAAAGTGACAGTTTGGAAGGGTACCCAAATTGTGTTTGAGTGAGTGGTAGTTAGAAAGGAAGGTACTTTCTATAATCTTTTCTACCCGTTGTAAAGGCTTTTACGCCTAAGGAAGGAAGGAAAACACTAGTGGATTAAAGCACGGATAGGAATCTGTGGAGTAGAGGTAGGCTAGGGGCGGAACCAGGATAAAATCTTAGGTATTAAGTTTCCAAACTTTATCGCTTGTCTTTATAGCTTTATCTCATTCATCATTCTCTCTCTATTTTATTTATTTTCCTTGAAAAACCAATCCAAGTTGAGTAAAATACTAAGTAGCAATTGAAGATAAACTATGCCAGTGAAGTTGAGTAGTTTATAGTTTTTAAACCTAGCTTAGCTCATTTCACTCAACACGCATCTACAAACTAAACTTGCAAAAGAATTTTGATAAAATAAAAAAAGAACCAAGAAAAGCATTCACCCTCTCTCCAATGTTTATTTTAAGCTATTATGGACCAACAAGTGGTATCAGACCAAATGCTCAACTTATAGACTCACAATCTTTGATTAAAAGATCTAAAAAGGCTTATAATAGTTTTAGCTCTGGCTTAAGTTAGATGATTTTTCTTAAAGAAGGAATTTTTGTAACCAAGCCACTTCTGTTTGATGGTAATAATTATATGGTTTGGAAAATTGAATGAAATACTTCATATAGTCGCATAGCATGCAAGCATGGCTAGTTGTAGAGCTTGGCCCCCAGAATACCAACTATTATTCAGAATGGGGAGCGAGTCTTTGTAGATCTAGAAGATTATGATGACGCTGATCTAAGGATTCTCAAAGAAAATACAATAGCCATCAACTACTTACATTGTGAGCTAGATCTTAAAAAATTAACAGGGTCTCGGGCTGCCAGACAGTGCAATAAATTTAGAGGAAGCTAGAGATTACCTACGAGGGTATTAACAAGGTTAAGGAGTCCAAGATCAATCTCATGCTCATGGAGTATGAGTTGTTCCATATAGGCACTAGTGAGGGTATTCAATCCATGAATACAAGGCTCATTAACATTCTTAATGAATTGAAGAGATTGGGTAAGGAGTTCACCAGAAGATTCTCTATGTTCTCAGTGTTGAGTGGGTTGCCAAAATGAGCGTGATCAAAGTGGCTCATGATCTAAAGACCTACATATATGTATAGCTTATAGGCACCTTACTAACTCAAGAAATGTCCTTGAGGAATATACTGATGACTCCAAAAGAAGTAAAGGCAAGGAGAAAGAGGGCAGAGCCATTGTCTTGAAGGCTGACTCATTAGATGAATCCTCTAGCAGTGACTCGGATGAGCAAATGGCCCTTTTGGCGAGGTGATTCAAGCGCTTCACTAAGAAAGATGAGAAGTTCAACAATAAGAAGTTTTCCACAAAAAACAAGTCAATTCAGCACCGGTGAGGAGCTAAGGAAGGACCCAAGAAGGAACATAGTAAAGGCATCAAGTGCTTTGGCTATGGTGAAAAAGGCATATTCAATCATCCTATCTAAAGACCAAGAAGGATATATACAAGAAGAGATTTTCCAAGAAGAATGAGGCACTTTCTTCCATTTGGAGCAATTCCAAGGATTCTTCATCCTCAGATGAAGAAGCTACTAATTCTGCCAACCTCTACTTAATGGTGATAGAGAATGAAAGGGGTGAGAGTTGAAAATCTACTTCCAAAAGCAACCAATCTGCTATTGACTCTGAAGCTGAGTGCAACAAAGGGAAGAACTCATAAGCTGAGGTACATTCTAAAATCCCTTTATCAATTATAGAGTTCATCTAGTACTCTTTGATGTTATGAAACTAACTAATAAGTCAGGGAAATACATCAAGGAGCTAGTGAGGAGAAGTGAAGATCAGGAAGATACTATCGCTCCCTTGTCTCTTAATATCCACTTTCTTCAACAAAAAGCTGAGTATCATGAATTTCATAATAGCAAGCTTACTAAGTGATTAGATGAGTTGACTATTGAGATAATAGCTTTAAAGGAGAAACGGTTTCCTCCTTCAGCAAACAGTCTAACTCCGAGTAACCAAACTCGCAATTCTAATAAAAAGAATTCCTCTAACAAGAAGAAAGCAAGCCAACCCCAAGCAAAAGCGTCGTGTGGCTTTTGTGGTAAAGCTGGACATGCTACAGTTCTCTGTGGGCATAAAAACAATTATTATGATAAGTAAGACTGGTCTAATTTAAGCATTGCTAACAAAGGAGGACCCAGCTCAAAAGCATGGATACCTAAGAAAACGTAATTATTCTGCAGGTGAGCCTAAGATTCGCTGATGACAAGAATGTGGTATTTGGATAGTAGATGCTTTAGGCATATGACGATATATGAAAGTCAGTTCATCTCATTAGAGCGTAAAAGAAATGGAAGTGTTAGTTTCGGAGATAACCAAAAAGGAAAGATTATGGGCGAAGGCATTATTGGTGTCTCTCCTTCAGTCGAAGAGGTTTCTTTGGTCAAAGGGCTCAAGTTCAGCTTGCTCAGTGTAACCCATTTTTGTGAAAAAGGAAAAAAGGTTACATTCGACTCAGTAGTAGCTCAATTATTAACTGTAAGACTGACGCAACTGTACTCTTTGCTCCTAGAAATAATAATGTGTATATGATTGATTTATCCCCTGACTCTAATAATGTTTTTCTTGTAGCTGAGGAGGATAATTCATGGCTTTGGCATAGAAGGTTGGATCATATAAATAGGAACATTTTATCTAAACTGGCTAAAAAGCAACTAGTTGTGTGTTTACCTAGTAACTAACCAGCTCGGTAAGCAAGTTAAGAAATCATTTAGGTCAATTAATCATGTAGCAAAGTTCAGCCTATGAGCATGGGTGGTAAGAGATTCTCACTTATGGTTGTTGATGACTTTACAAGATTCACTTGGATAATCTTACTGAGTAGCAAAGATAAAACATATGAATCTTTTGTCAAACTCAATAATCGAATAATGAATGAATTAGGAACTAAAATCTGTAGAATCCGCAGTGATCATGGATATGAATTCGAGGATTTCTATTTCGAAGAATTTTGTTTAGCACATGGTATTGACCATAACTTTTCTGCTCCTTACACTCCTAAAAAAATGGGGTTGTAGAAAGGAAGAGTAGAACCATAGTTGAGATGGCTCGATCCATGTTGAGTGATAACAATCTACTAATGTACTTTTGAGGAGAAGCTGTGTTAGCCTGTTATATCTTGAATCAGGTTTTAATTCACCCAATTCTTGAGAAGACACCCTATGAGCTTTGGTGAGGGCGCAAGCATAACATTGGTCATCTCAAATCATTTAACTGTGGGTGCTTTATTCTTAGCACCAAGGTGCAGCTAGGTAAGTTTGATCCAAAGGCTGATGAAAGTATCTTTTTAGGATACTCAACTAACAGCAGGGCATATAGAATATATGTTAAGAGAACATGCTTATTAGAGAAGTCTATGCATGTAGATTTTGATGAAACTAACAATGTAGATAGATGTCCATTTGATGAAGATGATGGAGTAACTCATCATGAAAATCCACTCAGCATGCCACTCTCTGTGCTGCCCAACCTAGCATAAGAACCTGAAGCTAAGGAAGTCAAAGAAGATGATGATTTTTCAATCAACTTCAATGAAGGTGAAGATTAACCTTAGCCTCAGCAACAAGTTGCAAGACCTCCAGTAGTAGATTCGAGTCTACCAAGAGAGATTAGAACTCATCGCAATCACCCTCTTGAAAGCATTGGTGATGATGTTCATAATCTAGTGATGACATGAGGTCAGCTCAGTAGGATGATGAGCCATCTAGCTTTCATCTCATTGATTGAACCTAAGAAGTTTGAAGATGCTGAAGGAGATGATTATTGGATGATTGTGATGCAAGAAGAGTTGTATAACTTAAAATAAAATGATGTTTGGGATTAGTTCCGAAGCCTAAAGGAAAATCAATCATCGGCACCAAGAGTGTTTTCAAGAACAATCTTTATGAAGAAGGTGTTATTTTTAGGAACAAGGCTAAACTTGTTGCTCAAGGCTATAGTTAGCAAGAAGTCATCGATTATGATGAGATTTATGCTCTTGTAGCTCGGCTTGAAGCAATTCAAATACTATGTGGTTTCACATCCCATATGAAATTCAAATTGTTTCAAATGGATGTCAAAAGTATATTCTTGAGTGGATTCATTCAAGAGGAAGTTAATGTATGCCAGCCTCTAGGCTTTGAAGATCTGAAGAATCTTGAGCATGTCTTCAAACTAAAGAAAGCTCTCTACGGATTGAAGCAAGCTCCAAGAGCTTGGTATGAAAGGCTGACCAATTTCCTTATCAACAAAGGCTA
This sequence comes from Euphorbia schlechtendalii, assembly GCA_949673415.1. Taxonomy (NCBI): domain Eukaryota; kingdom Viridiplantae; phylum Streptophyta; class Magnoliopsida; order Malpighiales; family Euphorbiaceae; genus Euphorbia; species Euphorbia schlechtendalii. The sequence continues at coordinate 10,712 of CATIWQ010426297.1, forward strand.
TGAAAGAGGGAAAGTAGATATGACTCTGTTTATACCGTAAAGAAAAGAAGATGTGCTGCTAGTCAAAATCTATGTTGATGACATCATTTTTTGAGTAACTAATGAGAAGCTATGCATGGAGTTCAACAAGAAAATGAAGAGAGAATTCGAAATGTCAATGATGGGAGAGCTCCATGTTTTTCATGGACTACAAATCAAGTAGAGTAATGAAGATGGAATCTTCATCAGCCAAGCAAAGTATGCCAAAGAAATCCTGAAGAAGTTTGATATAGATCATTCAAAGCCAATGTCCACTCCCATGGCCTTTGATACTATCTTAAGTTAGGATGACCCTAGTAAGCTGGTAGATAGTAAGTTTTACTGAGGTATTATTAGCTCTCTTCTTTATTTAATATCTAGTAGGTCAGACATTCAATATGATGTGTGCTATTGCGTACATTATCAAGATGGCCCCAGAGAATCTCACTTTGCAACTTTTAAGAGAAAACTCTAGTACTTGCAAGGTTCTCTTGATGCAGGTTTGTGGTATCCAAACAGTTCAGATTTCACTCCTAAAGGTTTCATAGACATTGACTACGACAGAGATAAGCTCGACAGGAAAAGCACCACAGGAGGATGTCATTTTCTTAGAGAATGCCTTGTCTCATGGTATAGCCAAAAGCAAACTTCTAGCACGTTGAGTATAGATGAAGAAGAATACTTGGAGGCGGGAAGTTGTGTAGCCCATTTGCTATGGATTACGTAGAAACTAGAGGATTGTGGTATAAAATCAAAATACCTTGATAACAAAAGCACAATTGACCTATCCAAGAATTTAGTTCGACATGGCAGGATGAAGCATGTCACTATTCATCATCACTTCATAAGGGATCATGTGTTAAGAGGAGATGTCAAACTGGAGTAAGTTGCATTTGAGGAACAGTGAGCTGACATATTCACCAAACCTTTGGCCAAGGAGAAGTTCAATGTTCAAAGGCAACTTATTGGAATGGCGAACCCCATATGAAGAAAAAATCAAGAAATTTGGCTAAGTTTTGGAAATCATCTCTCAACATAGCTGTAGGAGATAACTGTTATTTAACACCGTCTATTTTCTAAAGTAACGTTGTGAAATTCACTTTTGCGGTTAAAAATCAAAACCCACTTTATCCAAAGGATGTTTTTGAATTGGAACCGTCTAATTGAAAAACTCATCATTTTACCATGTTGGTTAATTAAGTTTTAATCTCAGCATTGATTTTGATCTTCTATTTTGTGAGTACCAAGTACCACTGCAAGATAAAGATTGTCTATAAAAGTAGCGATGAGATGAAGAGAGTGGTTACTTTCTTTTTGAATTCAAATCATTTCAACTGCAAAAGAACCCTAATTTTCTCTCTATTCCCAAATTTCTTTCATCTATAAATGGTGAACACTAAGAGAGCTCTCAACCTCCAAGGTGAATTTTAGAAGAAGATGTTTGCGCACATCGATGGATTATGGCAGAGAATCATGTTCCCCTCAGGAACCATTTTGACAAAAGTGGAATGGGCTGAGAATTTGGATTTTGGTCCAGCATTTGAGGTCAACTATGAGAGCTTGCTGCTAAATAGGCTCATGCACAAAGTGATAAAGTAGCAAAGCCTTAGCCAATTCCTTTTGCTTGAAGGTCTGTCTATCAAAAGCCTAATCAAGGGCTTCTACTCAACCCTCTACACCATCCAGGGGTATGATGATGTTTTATGGTGGAATTCAACAATGTCTCATACCTAATATGCTCTAAGTTGGTGTCTAGTCTCCTAAACATGCCTTTGAAAGGCACCAAAATTGAGGAGGATAGAAGATGAGGAGAAGGTCGCAGTCCTAGTAGAATGGGAACTCCCTCCAGACTACTACTCTGGTGAAATTGCTGCATCTAGGATGAGTTGGGAGGCGAGAGCTTGTAACGAGCTGCTTGTGAAGATTTTGTTACGAAAGACTAAGTCGATGAGTAGCTGCACCAGTTTTAAGAGGTGTGTGGTCTTCCATATGGTAAAAGGTAAGCAACTTAACTAGCTAGTGTTTCTTATGCATCACTTGGTCATAGTTACAATTACCTCATCACCGCTTTGATGAAGGCAGTAAGGCTGGATATAGCTCCATTTTTGGATGGACTTGGAGAGATGGTGAATCTAGTAAAGAAGGTTCTGGACATTGGTCACTTCAGGAGGTTGAAGAATAGGAAGGTTCACACCCACTATACTAAGGCCTAGGATTTGAAACTGAAGAAGGCCAGAGTAGAGATAATTGTAGTACCAAAAGCTGTATTGAAGGATGATGAAGATGTGTTTGTTGTGGATTTTGAAGGGTCTAGTGAAGAGACCGCTGAAGATGTGCCTTCGATTGCTTAGTTGGAGCAAATCCCAACAACTATTGCAACCTCTTCTCCCAAAGCAAAACCTGGCTCTCAAAGAGCTAGAGCCAGCCTGATAAAAGAAAAGGCAGGAAATATGCCTACCCAGCCTTCAGCTAGGCAAAGAAAACCTTTAAAGTTAAAGACTCGTGCATAGAAGGAAGTTGAGGCAAAACAAAAGACTGAGGAAGCTCAGTGACTGGTTGAGGATGCCAAGGAGCAAGAGGAGACCCTACTCCAAAGAAAGAGCAAGCTTGAGGCAACCGAAGAGGATATAGGTTAAGGGAACTCTAAGAAAGGCAAAGAGGAGCCTAAAACTACAAAATCTAAGACTATAGCCCAAGTTGAGGAAATTCTGGCCAAAGCAAGGGGCACTTAGGGTAAGCGCTCAGCCACCACTCACCCTATCAAGAGAAATGTCCAAGTGGTGAGTAGCGATGAGGAGATGATGTTGAGATCATCGATCAGGAAGAGTTTGATCTTAGTGATTCAAGCATCCCAAGCCAAATTCCCTCTCAACCTGAGTCCCTTCTAACTCAAGCTGAGCTACCTAAGGCTAACCCATCCATGGGTCTATCAGCCAAACCATCGGTTCCTTTAAATCCTTCCCCCATTTCTTTTGTAAATCCTGACCCCACTTCTCATGTAAATCCTTCAATTCCTACTCCTATAAATTCCCAAGTGCCTATTCATTCTATAAATTCTCCTCCTCAAACTCAACAAATTGTACATTCTCCTTACTATACCTCTTCCTCTCCTATTAAACCTGAAGATTCTTTTTCACCTCCTCTTTCTTCTCCCCAAAATACGGAAACTACAATAATCGAATCTCTTGGAAAATCTGAACTAATCCCTACTTCTTTAAATGTTTAAACTTCTTCACCAAAACTTTCTTTAAACCCATCCTCTACCCCTCATATTATAGAAGTTCCTAACGTTGAGAATTCCACTCAGCATGGAAAAGCAAGTGTGGAAGGTACTAAGGCATAATTTATAGCCAATGAAGTACCTACCTCTAGTAGCAAGCTAGTCTAAGAGGACTTGGCTGATTTAGCCTTATAGGCTTAAATTAGAGAGTTAGCAAGGAAGCTATTCCCAACTCTCAAAATTGATTCTGAGTTATATGGAGCAGTAAACTGTGTGCTATTATCTGAGGAATTGATGGACTTGTCCATAAAAGCTAAGGCTAAAATTTCATAGTGCGAGGAGCACTCAAGCATTCCTTCTGAATCTATCGAATTTAAAGAGATTAAGAGGAGCTTGTTTGCAATTCGCTACCACCTGGCGAATGAGAGTACCAAAAGCTTAATGGATAAGGTAGCGTTGATCTTAATTGGGTTGTCTAATTCTACGGCTTAACTCGGCGTAGCTGTCACTTCTATCCCCGCATCCATTATTATCGCTAACATGGTTGTAGAAAAGATGAAGGGTAGCATTAATGCTGGTGTTGAGCGGCTAACTAGCATGAATGTCACCTTGGTAACTCAAGATACATGGTTTCATAAGTTCAGGGAAGAACAAGCCAAAATCAAGAGGAGAACCGATAAGAAGATTGACAATATGCTCAAAGAAGTCGAGGTCACCAAAGACATTAGCCACAACGTGGTAAAGTTGTTGGAGAGTATGTCAAAGCTGATGGTGAACTATGATAAGAAGGTGGGCAAAGACATTTGAATTGTTGAAGAGACTAGGAAGAAGGATGAAAAACCTTCACTAAACCTTGATGCCTTTGGATGAGAAGCTGGTGTCTGCTTGCAAGTTTATCAATGACAATACTGATGACAAGGTCAAGAAAGCGTAGAAGAATCTATTTGATGCAATGGGAAAGGTGTTTCCAAAACCTACTAAGTCCCTTGACTAAGACAGACTCTTGGTGCATAAAAAGATGAATAACATTTGGGATAGGATCAATGATATGCAAAGACATATAGATTAGTTTATCACCGCGGGGGATGTATGACTCGAGGGATATAGAGTTCACTACAAAGATAATGCGAAACTTCTGAACTAGGATAATTGACATGGAGGCAAAGATGAAGATTACTCTATCTACTTAAGACTTTCGTGGTATGCTGCAATGCTTTAAATAGTTCGCTTGTCAAGGATTCAATCAAATTGCCCATCTTACGCGGTACCATTATATGCTTCTAGAAGAGCTTAACGATCAGGACATCCTAACGCTCAAGGGAAAGGAACAGCTTGAATCTGAGATCTCTCCAGTAGCCATTGGCAAGCAAGAGGGCTTCCAAGCTAAAATCGACTCTTTTAATCTATGCCTGGAAGAAATTGTGAAGGGCCAGATATCAAAGGGGGAGAAAGTAGTAGAAGATGCCTCGAGGACCATTTATTAGTATAAACATTCCTTACCTCAGAGAACTCAACATCCTCAACCTCAACCTCAGTCTCAGCATTAATAACACCACTCTTCAAGTAATCCCAAGGGCAGCTCATTCTCTTCACATTTTTTAAAATAGTTACAAGATAGACTAGACTTATTATAAGGCTCTATTTTGTAATCCCTTAGTTCAGAACACTTTTTGTGTACTGACTAAACCTTTTTATCAATCAATAAAATTACAAGTTTATGTCTATCTAAGTTAAGAGCTTCTTAAGTTCTTAGCTACTGCGTATGTATGTTATTTTTGTTATAAACTGATACAAGAATAAATACAAAGACCAACCTCAAAGAAAAGTTGAAGTAAGACAAAATCCCAAATCGAAGAAAATTCCTCTATGTATAGGGGAGCAGAGTAGAATGAAGAGAATCCACTTAGTATGGGGGAGTTCACACTGACCAAAGAGTTCACTCATCATGAGGGAGTCTTACATCATCTATCAGGTACTTTTATATCTTTAAACTACTTATTCAATTAATCTCTTCTACTACCTAGTTTGTTATCTGTTCCAAAATGGGGGAGATTGTTGAACCCAAGTTAAAAGTACTTCATTGTACTTAGAAAATGTTGAACCTAAGTTAATAGTAATTCACAGTACTTAAATATTTTGGGAAATAACGAACTGTCTAGGATAGTGAAATTAATTGAATACTAAGTAGACTCTTGATTAATCAAGTTTACTTGAGTATGTTTAAGGGAAAAAAAACTCAGATTATTAAGTTATTAATTAAATCATGGCTTATAGTAAGAAAAGCTAAGTCGGTGTAGTATACATAGTTTACAAGATATAGACTCAGCTAAGTTGTGTTAGCTTTTATTTATAAAAGTTGAGTCCTTTTGACACTTAGAAAAGTAAATGACAAAAAAGCAATTAACGGTTTCGGTGAGGAACAGAATATTCCATTGATGCTTTTTAGGAGAAAAGGTTTTGAAATTAAAGAAGATATTCAAGTGGTCTTCACAACAAAAGGGTGTCAGTAAGAAATGTTGGAGATTTCTTACTAAAGTCCAAGATAAAAGAAATTCCCTGACATGCATTGTTTCTCAGTGTCTCCGCACAACTTTGCAACATTAGCAAGTCAACGATTTATAGAATTCCATGTTGAATTTCATGCGCCTCACTATTAGAACTGATTGCTTGAAGGAAACTAGTTTTTGTCAAATGAAGATTAAAAAATTAATCTTGAGCCTCAATGTTTGAAATCTCTATCTCTAAACATCTTGGAATTTATTTCAAATGGGAAAATTTGAATGATTTGTAGAGAAGAGAAATTGAAGAAAATGTCATAACAAGAAGGTTGCTACAGCTACTTTAAAGAGATTCAAGTATAAATAGAAGACTGAAGCGGACGTTCAAACTTGGTGAACCACCTTGAATTTTTTAAGAGCTAAAACTCTATTACATCATTCCAAACTTTTAGGAATTCCAAATTAATCAATCGAGCAAACACAAAGTTCCAAAATCAGTTTGTAATAGAGAGATATCACTTAAGATTTAGCATTGTAAAGGATTCAACATTTTTATAAGTTGAAATCCTCTATTCATCATTCTCTTTAAAAAAATTTGAGTGATAGTTTGGGAAGGGTACACAAACTGTGTTTGAGTGGTAGTTAGAAAGGAAGGTACTTTCTGTAATTGTGTCTACCTATTATAAAGGCTTCTCTGCCTAAGGAAGGAAGGAAGGAAGGAAGGAAGGCACTAGTGGATTAAAGCTCGGAAAGGAATCTAGGGACTAGAGGTAGGCTAGGGACTGAACCAGGATAAAATCTCAGTTTTCAACATTTTAACCTTATTCACTTGTCTTTATCGTGTTTCTCACATTCATCATTCTCTCTATTTACAAGTTTTCTTGAAAAACCAATTCAAGATGAGTAAAGTACTCAGCAACGATTTAAGATAAACTATGCCAGCAAAGCTGAGCAGTTTATAATTTTTAGACCCAGCTTAACATGATCACTCAGCATGTATCTCAAAACTAAACTTGAAAAAGAATTTTTATAAAAACCAAAGGAACAAAGTAAAGCATTTACCCCCCCTGTTGTTTATATTAATCCATTTATGACCAAATTACCCATCTTTCTAGATGCCATCACATGCTTCTCTCTGATCATGACCAAGAATTCCTCACAACCAAGGGAAAAGAGATGCTTAAGTAATAGATTTCTCTGCTCATCATTAGAAAGTAGGAGGACCTTCAATCTGCCTTGGACTCCTTCAATATCTGCGTTAAACAAATTGTAAAGGATCAGACTACAATGGGGGAGAAGGTAGTTGAAGACGCTCACAAAACTACGAACTTCAACATGTCATCTCTGCCAAAGCGACCTCAACCCCAGTATCCTCAGCCCTAGCATTAGTCTCAATCTTCAAGTCAACAACAGTAAAACCAATCGCACCAGCAAAGTACTCACTCCAAAAGCTATGGATAACCTTCCTCCTCTCAATCGCACAAGTAGCTATAGTATATAGTATAGGTTGTACTTGTAATAGGGCTCTATTATAAATTTGTTCAAAACACAATTTATGTACTGACTAAGTTTTTTTGTACTGTTAATGAAACATTACAAGTTTTTGGCTATTCAAGTGAAGAGCTTCTTAACTTCCTATTTTGCTATCAATTTATGTTATTTCTGCTAATAATCTGATATAAGAATATATAAAAAAGACAACCTCAAAGAAAAGATGAAGTAAGACAATGTCCCAAAACAAAGAAAATTCCTTTGAGTGTGGGGGAGTTTAGAGAACTAAAGAGAATCCACTCAATATGGGGCAGTCCACACTAACTAAGAAGTTCACTCAACATGGGGGAGTCTTACGTCATCTATTAGGTATTCCTATATCTTTAAACTAGTTATTCAATTAATCTCTTCTACTACCTAGTTTATCATCTATTCTAAAATGGGGGAGATTGTTGAACCCAAGTTATTAGTACTTCAAAGTACTTAAACATTTTAGAAATAACAAACTATCTAGGATAGTGAAATTAATTGAGTACTAAGTAGGCTCTTAAATAATCAAGTTTATGTTCACCACTTTTCCATTGATAAGTTTAATAGTTTGTTCACAAGATTCGGCTATATATAAATGGTGCCAAAAACTTGTTCACGTAAAGTATAGGTGTTGTCAGTACCTCTTATGAAATAGAAAAATGATGATAACTGCAAGTATACAGTTGCGATGTAGTTTTAAAAGATATCAATCCCACAGGGAAGGACTAGTTCTAAAGATCAAATAGGGAAGCAAAATAAAAAGAAAATAAAATAAAATAATGTAAAGTCTAGGAAAGGAGGATTAGAATGATGGATGAATAGACAAATGTATGAAAGATTAGAATAGATAAAAAGTATATAGATTTTCCTAATGAACAAGTATAGCAAAGAAAATATGCAAAAACATCAAAGTTATTATGTTCACTAGATTTACTAAACAGACTTGGTTCTAGACACTCAGATATTCAATTATTCACCACAGAGCAACACATGAAATGACTTTTCTAAATCTGCCACAAACGAATGAAGACAATTATATAAACCTGGACAATGTAAATACTATACTTAGTATGGGTCGCTCTCACATAGCCATATTTAGCAATTTACCATTCCAAAAATGTTGGCTCACTAAACAGTTGTTATATCATAGATCCAGTGATTATACACGATATTGTTAACCCTGAAATTACTCTTAAAATTAACTCCAACGCATATAACTTGATTAATATAAGAGACTCAACACAAAATACACATTATGACACATAGACATATCATAAACTTTGAAATAGAAAGTATAAGTAGAAAGAAAAGCAAATTTGTAAGGTATGCAAGTGAAAGCTAAAGTTGATCAAACCGTATCCACTCCTTAATGGGAGTCGTCAATTCCCTCAATTCCTACGTTTGCTTTGAATTCGGTCTCGGCCCGTACAGAACCTTCGCTAGGATGCTATTCTTTGCGAATATCAAACAAACGAATATTGAAAAATGAAAACTTTTATTGATAAGTGATTTGCAAGTACACTTATACAACAATCGCTTGAGAATATAGAGAAATCTAGTGATCGAAAGAAGGATTCGAATCACGTAGCGAATCTATCTACACACACACACACACACACACACTATATGTGACTCTTTATTTGTACTCTAATGCTTCACATATCCAATGCTATATTGCACTCCACGAAATTGTATCGGAATAGAGTCCTATTTATAGAGTTAGAAGGGTTGCGTCTATATAAACGAAGGGTTGTGTCCATAGGTGAAAGATTGCATCTCTTCGTTGTAATTGGTTGAGAAGCTTTGATATAATCCACAATGGATAGGCACCTTTTCATGATTGGTTGACTTTTGATAGGTGTCTCTTCGTTGGTAGTTGATGGCGGTTGATCATGCTTACTGGCGGTTGATAACTAAAAAGATAATACTAAAAAACCATCCAAGTCGCGATCGCGAAACATATGTCGCGACTGTGAATCTTTGATTGGCAGACTTCTGATTCTGAAGTAAACAAGTCGCGACCGCGAATGATTATCGCAACCGTGAATTGAGTTTTACTTAGAAATCTTCTTGTAATTTCACCGATCTTCGAGAGCTTCGATCCTAAGCCAAATCTTTGAGTTCCAAGCATCTTTTTGCACCTTTTTCACTCTTTTTTCATAGAATTCCACTTTATATCATTTTGCTCCCAAGATTTACCTAGTATCTGCATTTGCCTCAAAAACAACTACATACTACGTGAAATCTTTTATATGAAGTATAAAAATGACTAAAACTATAGTGTTTAATGTATGAAATTAATGTGATAATAAGTGTAATTACACACTTATCATACCCCCACACTTAACTTTAGCCTTGTCCTCAAGGTAAATTCAACAGAAATGTATAAATTCGGTAATCAAGTTTGTACTTATTTGGTGAAAGACTATTGCAGTGAGTACCACATTCCACGTTGCAAAAGATTTCAAGTAGAAGTTCGAAATTTCCCACAAATTAGTAATGTGCAATTTATATAGCTCAGTTGCATATCTTTGTTCTTAATGGAGAGTCAACCGAATCGCATCTTCATATAAGTGTTATATGCATACTCGAATATTACCTTCTCTTAAGCATAGTATAAGGCATAAAGGACATAGAAAGCACACTTTAATTAATTTCTCTGAAGGCATTTTTAGGTAACCTAGGATGCTAAAAACACTCAAAGTGGTTGCATTTTATGCTCCATACCACTCTCTCATTTTTTTTCTTTTAAGCATATGTTTTTAAAGTACTTAGTACTTTGCACCCATTTTTCATGCTATGCTTTTTCTTTTCACTCAATGAACGGTTGCAGTTTCTACTCCGTACCATTCCTCACATTTTGCGTAACTCATTGGTTATCCTCTCTTTCTTTTGATCTTTCACTTAATACCCTCATCCTTTATTGATCAAATTCAAAGTATTATGGCTATAGTTTCCTAACATTTTAAACACACTTAATACTTATAGGACTTATTCGAGATTTGCATATAAAACTCATAGTAAGAATACCATTAGACATTACTCCACTTAAACTTATTGGAAGCATTAAACTAAAACTATATAACTTATACTAATTCATGTTGCATCGAAATATATCAAAACTTACTTGGAATGTTGCTCTAGGATGTTACTCACTACTCATCCTTGCCAAATTGATAAATGTTGTGCACTAACATCAAACGTGTAAATACCTAAAACTTACAATAACCTTGGACAAATGTTAGTAAAGTATAAGAAATGATAATGTATAAATGTTATGAAAATCAACAAAATTTTCAAATTCTTCAATTTTTTTAATTTTATTCAATTTTTTTGGATTTTACAAGATTTTTATAAATGCCCCCCCACACTAAAGAACACAATGTCTTCATTGTGGAAGACTTTATTCAAAATGAAAACTAAACAAATAATTAACTAGTCTAAAAATATGAAAAAGAAAAGTAAAGAAAAGAATAAACCTGTTTTTATTGAGAAAGAGAATCCAGGGCCCATGTTGTGATCACAAAGGCCTGTCGCAATCATGACTTCCTTCAAAACAAGAACAGAAGGTTTTGCTGTATAACGTCATGAGCGCGAGATGTATGTTGTGGTCATGAACTTCTTTAATTCTTCAAATTCTTCAAATTTTAGATTTTGTACCTAGAAAAACATAGAAAACAAATGAATTAAATATAATTGCCTTCCCCGGACAATTTGATCTCTACAACGCACTTGCCTTCCCCGGAAACAGCGCAAAAAACTTGTTCACCACTTTTCCACTGATAAGTTTAATAGTTTGTTCACAAGATTCGGCTATATATCAATGGTGCCAAAAACTTGTTCATGTAAAGTATAGGTGTTGTCAGTACCTCTTATCAAATAGAAAAATGATGATAACTGCAAGTATACAGTTGCGATGTAGTTTTAAAAGATATCGA
>CATIWQ010426434.1:0-11799 GCA_949673415.1 Euphorbia schlechtendalii
TCATATATTAGCAAATTAACAGAATAAAAAATCAATGAATGCAAGATGTATCGAAATAGAAGATATGTTACCATTGAAGCCAATCCCATAAAATTTCAAAGTGATAAAATTGTTACAATGTACCTGGTATAATGGTGATTATATCTGACATATTAGTAAATATATTTGACATAGTATCTCTTGTACCAAGCATAAGACATTCAAAATATGATTTTTAGTATAAAATTGAGCACAGTGTTCAAAGATAAGAATGTAATAGACCGTATACCAGGTATAACAGCTGTTATACCTGGTATAACAGCTGTTATACCTGGTATAACAGCTATTATACCAAGTATAATGTCTTCATAAAATAGTTTTTGTTGCGAAATTTAATATAGTGTAAGAGTTACTATATCTAAGCCATGAAAAAACAAGAAGATGGTAAAAGAGAAAATAGAAACTTAAAAATAGAGGAAAGTGAAAATATTATGATGCTATGACAAAAACAAAATTATTATACCCAAACAAAGGATTGGCTTGTATTTCCCTATTTTTTATCACTAAACATGTTAAAAATTATCTATAATATATCAATTATTCTTATTTTCTCTAGTTTATACGTAAAAATTATTTTCTTTACATTAAAATACTAGAATTTTTTAGTGACATTCTTTTTAAAAATATAACTTATTATTGCAGGCCATTCTATCAACATTTTACTTAATATGAAAAAATAGGCCACACAATATTGAAATATAATTCTAATAAGTATAAAAAAATAGTTATTGTTAAACAAATAATTGTTCTCTTTTCTCCCAGTTACCACTATAAATGAAAGCATTAAAGAAGGTTAAACTTACATTTTAAAAAAGGGAGACCTAATCCTTTTATTGACAACTATAGAAAAAGACAAACTATTTACAGATTAACGTGAGATTAATTATAATATGGAAAAGTTTCGATTAAAAATTACAAGAATGTGTCATTGCAATCCATGGTTCGAGAGCTTTTCAACGGTATATCATATGTTTGAAATAAATTAACGGTGAATGAGAAATTGAAGGTCAAAGCTAGATTGTTTATCGGTTTGACATGTTAAATTTGTGTATCGATACTAAGTTTCATCTCAGTATATTTTACTAGATTTTTATTTAGGATTTTTAGTGTTAAGCTCGTAATAAAATAATATTTATTTAGATTAGCAGGTGTTCAATCCCTTAATCTATTATATCTCTCATAACATTCATAGTTAATACCATAAATGTGTAGGTTACAATGTCAATGACCATGAATGCGTGGTTACAAAAATTAATTGTCCTTTAAACCAATTATATCCATGTTAATATCATTTGTCCTATAAATACTCCACTCTTGTAACCTTCTAACTTACACTTTCATACAATATTTTACTCTTGAAAAATCCGGTCAGTTCTTGTTTATTTGTTTACTTTGTGGTTTATTTTTAGCATATTAAAAAAATTCTTGAAAGTTTTCATTTCTTTTCAAGAGAAGACTACTTAGTGTTAGGTTCTTGTGAATTGCTCTTTCACTCGGTTAGAGTTCGACTTCGATTGCAGTTGTATCTTGGGAGACAAATTCACCAGTAGCAAACGAATGAATATTGTCTTAAGAAAACTGAAGTTTCAGACCTCCATGGTAACTTTGTTTGGGTAAATGGTTGAGAGTATTTATAATACTCTTTTTTGTGATTTTGTTATTTGTGAAAATCTTCTTCATCTTCGTTGTTATTCTATTTTACTTTATTAAAAAATATAGTATTATTAATTTTATCATAATATCGTTACTAAAAATTTTAAGAGAAATTAGGACTTTATTTTCAAAGTTAAGTGCTTGTCACATTGGAGTTTCTTGAAGACTGTTTTAGAACAAAAACGTTGTTCATATAATATAGTTTATTGATTTTCCAAAATTCTCTCTTCTACTATTTCTCATTTTTTTCTCATTTATAAGTTTATGACTTACTTTGTAGTATTTTGTGAGAATGATGAACGTAATTTCATCATTTAGAAGCAATAATTTTGACTAATAGATACGGAAAATGGACAATTTGATTCTATATTGAATCTGAACCTAATAGATACGGACCTTCGGGTTTAACGATTGTTGTGCCTAATGGACATGAGTTTGCTTAGTTTATATCCAGTTTCAATACTTGAAAGTCCAGAAAAATTCAGTGATTCGAATTTCAAAGTTTGGCAACGAAAAATGCTTTTCTATTTAACTAGCATGATGTACCATATATTATTAAAAGATGACCCTTCTATTGTGCGCGAAGAAGTGGGTAATGCTTCTCTTCAATTAATTATGGATAGATGAAAGCATACGATATTTCTTTGCGCAAAATCATATCTTGAACGATTTAGTCCCTAACCTCTATGAGGTGTATAATATTAAACGTATTGCAAAAGAATTGTGGGATTCTTTAAATAAATTTTTTTTTTCTATTGCTAATCAAATTGTAGTGAAAGTCAATGTGGTAGACGTCCTCAGAGACTTCAAAAAGGGCAAGAAACATGTTAAACTCAAGTTCAAAATGAGATCAAACAAAAACATATCCAAGAAACAAATGTTTAATGGAATATTTTTCAATTGCAACAAAATGGGACATGAGTCTTCTTATTGTAATTTGACTTAATTGGTCAACATGAATGATACAAACATAATGAAAGAAATTACAAAAAATGTAAATGACATCAATGTATGTGTTGTGATTTTCGAGATCCATTTTATTGACTCAAACCCAAGTGAGTGATGGCTTGATACTGGTGCTACACATGATACGTGTGAGAAAGAGTCTTTTATTAGATTAACTCTAATTGATAATGAGGAGAAGCTCTTCATGGACAATTTTTCTACTTCTAATGTAAAAGGATATAGAACGGTGATTCTGAAAATGACTTCCAGCAAAGATGTAAAATTGTAAAATATCTTGTATGTACCTGACATAATGAAGAATCTGATTTTTGGGAGCCTATTTAGTGCACACTACCTCAAGATGGTATTTGAGTCTTAAAAATTTATTTTGTCTAAACGAGGCATGTATGTGGGAAAGAGATATGAATGTAATGAAATATTCAAATTCAATTGTATATCTCTTGTAAGCATGATTCTACCTATATGAATAAGAACAACATTGATTTTGCTTATATGATTGAGTCTTCTAATTTATGATATAGTAAACTTGGACATGTTAATTTTGATACAGTACGATGTTTAATTAACTTGAATCATATATCTACATTTCATATTGATAAAACACATAAATGTAAAACTTGTGTTGAAACAAAATTGACAAGATCTTTATTTAAATATGTTGAAAGAAATTCATAACCACTCGATTTGATACATACCTATATTTATGACTTGAAATTTATTCAATCAAAGGGAGAAAATAAATATTTTATCCCCTTCATTTATGATAGCACAAAATAATGTTATGTATATTTGCTTAAAAGCAAAAATGAAGCTAAAGAGATATTTATACTCAATAAACAAGAAGTAGAAAACCAACTTAATAAAAAAGATTAAGAAGGTAAGAAGTGATCGCGAAATGGTGAATATGTTGCACCATTTGGTGAGTTTTGCTCTCAAAATGGAATAATTCATGAAGTAACACCACCTTACTCTTCTCAATCAAATGGAGTAGCTGAACACAAATATCGTATTCTAAAAGAGATGATGAATGCAATGTTAACTAGTTTTGATTTACAACAAAACTGATGAGGTGATGTTATTTTGTCAGCAAATTATCTTTTAAATAAGATACCACGTAAGAAACAAGATAAAATATCATATGATGAAATGATAGATCCCTTCATATAATTGCTTGAAAGTGTGAGGTGTCTTGCAGAGGTAAATTGCACCATTACCTAATAGGTCCAAAGACGGTAAATTGTATTTTCATCGACTATGCTAACAATAGCAACGCATATCGATTTCTTGTGCATGGATCTAAAAATCTGAATATACAAAAGAACACTTTGATTGTAGCTATTTTAGCTAAACATTCTAAACTTCATATTACATCAAAGTGATATAACCAAATAATTATTTTAGAATGATCGAGAGAGTAAAACTTATATTTTTGCCTGTTTTAGGCTCAAAGCATGTGTACATCGAGATGAAAAGAAGAGCAAATTTTAGATTCCTTGCATTTTTCGTACTTGATGAATAAATGAGTATATATCGGATACCAGTATTAAAAAAATGCTAGTCACATGTTCATGTATTTTAAATCTATTAAACTTAAAATTGCAAGATATATATAAGATGGGACCTCTAAAATGATGGATCCACTTCTGCCATGTATTGATCCTTGGGTGGCCAAAATTTGTCGAGGATTATAGCCTATTTTTCAGATCACTCATTAATATGTAAGTGTTACACACTAATAAGTTTGATAAAAAATAAATGCAATGTTATTAAATTAAAAAATAAATTATATATATAATTAATGCACTATTAAGTAAAATACATTTAAGGCCAAATACATCAAGACCCCCCTTCCCCCCGAAGTTGGCTCAAGAAATTCGATGTCACCCTCAACTTTCAAAAGGACCAGTTACCCCTCTCAACTTGGCAAAAAGGACCAGTTACCCCCCTTAACTTGTTAAAAATGCACCAGTTTGCCCATTCAATACCACGTGTTAATTTTTGGTTAAAGAGAGAAAAATCAGAAAAATGACATCTTTGAAAAGTCAAACCAACCAGATTCTGACGCGTGGTATTGATGGGGCTAACTAGTGCATTTTTGCTAAGTTAAGGGGGGGTAACAGGTCTTTTTTACCAAGTTGAGGGGGGTAACTGGCTCTTTTGAAAGTTGAGGGTGGCATCGGGTTTTTCTAAACCAACTTCAGAGAGATCTTGATGTATTAGGCCTAAATTTAATGTTATCATGCGTACATTAAATTAAAACCATGTATATTTTTTCATGCAAAACATGAAGATAATAACACTTAATTAATTAACTAAAATATTCAGATTGAAATTATGTGACAAAGGAAGGTTGCCGATAAGGAGGGTATCATGTTATTGATTATTTGCTTACCAATAAATTTGAAAAGGACTGAATTCTGTATGATAAACCGAGATTAACAATTAACTATCAGTTTGATGGTCCCGATTTATCACTAGATATATAGATTGAGATTGAGAGGTGTTCAAAAATACTTTGGAAGAATCAAGCTTGAATTTTAACTCCTCTAAAAATAAATCAAATGCTAAGAAAATTAACTAGATGATGGTAAGATTTGATGGGTTCAAATTATAATAATTAATCATCTTTCCAATATTTTCTTTATTCTACCTCGTATATTTAAAAATGGAACAAGTCAAATCCATGTTCAATCAGGCCAAATGAATTATAATAGTGTTTTCAGAAAACATGTGAAACCTTCTATTATAATAAATTATTTGTTATGAAATCAAAATTTGTTAAAACATCCTATGAAAAGTATATTTACACGTATTGATTATTTTATGTAAAATAAATGGTGATTGCTGGTATCTTTATTTTTGATAAATTTATAATTATTTTATCATTTCCAACAACTGAATCAATTTTCACAAAGAGAGAGTATGTTACAAAGGGAAGTCAATCTAGCTATTATTGAGCTCCAAAATAAAGTAATCATAAAATAACTAAATTATATTTATTTTTTAGAAAATTCTACGTTGACTTTAAAGTCTAATTGATTAAATGGTAATAAAATGTAAACTAAGACCGAAACATCTTATTTTCCTACAGAAAGAAAAAATAGTCTTCAATTGTTGTTGGACTTGGGCTTTCCAAATTATTCGAAATCCAGTTTTAGGGCCCGGAAATAAGACGGTTAGTTGTAGGTCAGGCGAGTTTTATGGGTACACCGACTTCCAAACACTGCCAAAAATATTTAGCCTTGGTTGTGTTTGACTGACGAAACTGACTTTATTTTTGTTCAACTCTGTGTTCTCTTCTCCATTGCCAACTATTAAAGCTGACGCCTCCACCAGAAACCCTTTCTTAAACCCCTCCAATTCATATAGCCCAACCTAAATAATGGCTGCTATTATTCTTCGATCCCGCCTTTCTTATTCTCTATCCAGAGCTAATAAGTCTTTGCCGCGGGGTTTTAGCTCCAGCGTCAATCATGCCACCGAGGGAACGGCAGCTGCGGTGGCTCCGGAGGTTGAGGCAGCTGCTGCGGCGCCCGGTCCAGAAAGGAAGGGCTTCACATTTTTGAAGTATGAGATCATTGCTGCTCTCACCGGAGCTACTGGTGTTGCTGGCTATGCAACTTATGGTTCGTTTTCGCTCCTTTCATTTTCATTTTCCGAATTGATTGTATCGCTTGTTTTAGTTCCTTTTCAAACCTTTTGTTGTTTTTATCGGAAAGGCATTTCTAGAGCTGTTCATTTCAAATGTTTTATTGCATATAATTTGATGCATATGACGAAGCACATTTACCCTGCCTGAATCAAGCAATTCAAAATTTTAAATTGATTCTATATTTATTTTAAAAGAATTTTATTTCTTGCAGCGTACACATTGGATGAAGTAGAGTTTAAGACAAGAGCATTACGAGAATTAGCAAACTTAAAGACCCATGAAGACGCATCTTCCGTTGAGGTCAGTCCAATTTGCAGGCATATGTTTGAAATTTTACTTGGCTTGCCATGCATTGATACATATTGTAATATTGTATATACTATAGTTTTGAAGTTTGGCTCAGTAAGAATTATTGGTAGGGCTGTCTAGGGTGCAATATGTAGAGCTGTATCCTAGATTGGTTTAGCATATTAACTAGAATTTATTAAAATTCTTATTATTTAGGAAGGAAATTACATGAATGGAACTTTAGATTAGGATCTTTTGAGTTTTGAGGAGAATTAGGTGCCTATGTTGTTATTTGCTACAAATTATGCGAAGAGACGATTTAAAATCTAATGGCTATGTTGTTCATAGCATATTTAAAATCGGTATATTAATTTTTCTTCATCATTATCTCTTGCAGAAATATAAGGGTTTGATATATTCTGCTGCAATGACTGGTATGGTCCTTTTTACATTTTTTTGCATAAGAAAAATGCAGTTCCTCATCCTGATTTGGTGTTCAAGTTTTCTAATATTCACAGAATAAAACATCATCAAGTATCTATAGGTGTATTGGATACTAAAGGTTTGTGCCAGCTGTGGGTGGTATATTTGTTTCATTAAGATTCAGCCATTCAGGTGTACTATTTTTTTAGGCTTCGTTCTGCGATTGTCTATTGGAAAAGGTTGCTCGTAGCCATTGTTAGCTTTATTTAGAGAATAAAAAGGACTGAGAAATTGAAGAGAAGGTATATTGGAAATGCATTATCCTTTGATACTCAATGGCACATCTTATTATTAAATAATTAAAGCCTTTAAATAGACTTACAAGATAACAATATCACACAAAATCAATAACTAAAGAATAACATTTCACTTTCAAATAATTCAAATCTAATCCTAAATAGTTTAATTATAATCTAAATATATTTACAGATTTTGTAATCAGATTTGAACAGCCAGGCAGTCTTTTGCAGTAGCAACTGAATAAGGAATGATATCGAATTTCGAAATTTCTGATATTGATAGAGTTTTTACTTCTCAGTAGACAACATTCCACATTTTTCTAAGATTGAGCCATTATGTCATTTGGGGTGCTGATCAGTTTCAATACTGCTTCAAAAATTTGTTTCTAGTTGTATTTCCTCCTTTTCTTCCCTCCATTGTTGTTAAAAGCGCTAGGCACCCTCAAGGCGCTACACATCTAAAATGCCTGAGGCGTGAGGCGCCACATAGGCGCTCGCCTCATCGAAGTGAGTCGCTACTTGGTTAAGAAAATAAATATTTATATATATAACAGCAAAATATACTTCAAAACATTGAAACGTTGAACTACTTCAACTTTGATGGAAGTTCACTGATTGTAGAAGTGTACAGAAAAAATGGAGTTTTTTCTGAATTGAATTTGGATTTTGAACGTAGCAGTAGAGATTTATGTTGTAAGGAACTTTTTTTTTTCAGTTGATTCTTAAAATAGATAAATGAGATTTAAAACTAGTAAACTTTCAAATTCTAATTCAGATGTTCAATTATTAAAAAAAACCTACTTTCTCTACTTTCCATGTATACTTTACTATTTTAAGTAAAATCTAATAAAAAGATCATATCCTATTCTAAATCAATTCTAGAAATTAACATTAGTCTTTAATTCCCATGTTGAGCCTCTTTTTTCAATTAAAACCTTAATAAAAGCACTTTTCCTTTTTTCAATTAATTATTTCCTGATTTAATTCAAATTTACTCGCCTCTTTGATGAGGCGCTGAGTCGAGCGCCTCAATACCAAACTTGAGGCGCTCGCTTAGGCGTCGCCTCCTGATGTCGTTGCGCCTCTAGGTCAAAGAGGCGGTTTACCTCCAACTCGCCTCGCCTGGGCGCTTGACTCCTCAGCGCCTTTTAACAACATTGCTTCCCTCTTAGTTATCTCAGAACATTTTTTTCTTTCTAATATTATTCATGTCAGCATGCCATTTTTGCTACTTATTATATATCAGTTCTATTTACCAAAATAAAAATCATTTCAGTTCCAGCTAAAGCAGCTGAATTATACTTGGACTTGAGGAGGCGAGCTGAAGAGCAAGTTAAAGTGAGTCAGATGATTCAAATTTTCACCATCTCACTTATTTATCCATTTTATAACATTCTATAAATGCAGACTTATCTTTCTTGATGTAGGGTTATACTGAACCGACATCAGATATGCTTCTTCATGACTTGCACCCTGCTGAGCAACATGTATTCACTCTTGTTTTGGACCTCAACGAGACAATAATCTACAGTGATTGGAAGGTTAGACCTCGCGACAGAACATTTAATGGAATTCTAATCTTATGAATCCATTTGCTTCATCTCGTGAAAGGCATTAAATAACTTGATATAGTAGCCGTGTGTTACTTCAATTTGCGTTTCTCAGAAGACTAGCAGTTCCGGCCAATTTAGCTCTTTTATCTTTAGATAATGATTTTTGAAATTTGTGTTTGCAGCGTGAGAGAGGGTGGAGAACTTTCAAAAGGCCTGGGGTCGATGACTTTTTGCAACATCTTGCTAGGTTATATGAAGTTGTTGTGTATTCTGATCAGCTGAATATGGTAATTTGGAATGTCCTGTTGCAAAATTGTTCATATATATGTGTGTGTGTGTGTATCATTAATTCACTGTAATCACTAATTAGTTTCTCCCTATTGCCCTCTCTCATCTTGGCTCGTGCAGTATGTTGATCCTGTTGTTGAAAGATTGGATGCCAACCACTGTATACGGTATAGACTATCAAGAGGTGCAACAAAGTATCAAGATGGCAAGCACTACAGAGTATGTTATTGTTTATTTTTCTCCTTTTGGCATTTCCCTATAAATATTTTCTTCTTTTGCACTACTAATAAGCGCGGTTTAAATTTAAATGGATCCTTATTCTGCATGTATGATAGTGTTTTGAAGTATTTGTCTTTTTTTGTTGAGATGGGAGAACTTTTAGCACATTTATGTATATGTTCATGCCTTGAGTGGTTTTATACTGTCATGTTAATGGTAATTGGCTAAGTATACCAAATCAGCTAGTTGTAGAAGCAATCATTCATAAGTGTGAGTGTGAGACAGTCCTTCCAATTAGGAACCTTTTTATAGTATTGCTAAATTTGTTAGGTGTCCAGAAGCAATGCTCATGAGATCACAAATTTTCTGAGGCATCACCTTCGGTGTTCCCATTATAGACTTGATGTGCTACTTAAAAAATGGTTACACAATTGAAGTTTTATGAAATAAACTTGAATCACTTAACCAACTTTAAGTCCGAAGCTAAAAAAGAAGCTAACTAAAGAAAATTATGTGAAATATTCTTCATTCATTATCTTATAAATATTACTTAACCCTGTTGTTTTTCATCTTGTCCAAGAACTCTTTTTTCTTGCATAGCTAATTGTGTTTTCATTCCTTGTATTACACTTTCTTGTGAAGTTCCTTTAGTCCTGCTATTATCTTGCCAAAGCTTGCTTACTGCATACTTAGGCATATAGATTTGTTTAAGCTTCTTTTAAATATGTTGTAGCTGGCTCTTGCTTCTTGTTAAATGCAACTCTTAATAAAGATGGATTCCAGTGTTTCCGCTTCTGTCTGAAGATTTTGGCTTGTTCAATGTTAGGCTGAGGTAATTCTGAAATCGTTGATTATAATTAGTGCAAAAATATTTTGCAGGATCTGTCGAAGCTTAATAGAGATCCACGTAAAGTTATATATGTGAGCGCTAATGCATTGGAGAACTGCCTTCAGCCAGAAAATGCTGTCCCAATCAAACCCTTTAAAATTGAGGAGAAAGGCGAGGAATCAGTAGACACAACACTTTTGGATCTCATTCCATTTCTTGAATGTGAGTTTGTTATTTTCTTGTTGGCTGCAAGATTTTATCTAACTGAAATTTTAGAAATAAGTGGATTTGAAATGGTATAACATACCGATTTTGTGCTATCAAATCGATTCACTTACAGTGTTTTCATGTGATGTTACCTTCATATTGAATATAAAAATCACTTCCATGAAGGTTACAGATCTTTTTGGGATATTTGTATCATAAATATCAACATAATTGTCCATCATAAAATTACTTTGTTTGTTGTGCAGATGTTGCTCGTGCTAGTCCATCAGATATACGACAAGTCCTTTCATATTATGAGAGGAAAGATATTGCAAAAGAGTTCAAGGAACGTTCTAAGGAGACTCAGAGGTAATTTATGCTCTTGATTCTAATTTTGCTCCTTTGTGGTCCAAACGAGTAAAAGGACACTAACTGAATTTTCATTCTGATTCGGTTGGATCATCCAGGCGAATGCAAGAACAGAGGCAGCATCAAAATCTTATCTGGCGACGTTGAGGTTGAAGATGCTATGAAAATATATACTTCGAACAAACAACATATATAGGACAAGTGTGAAGATAGTGCTGCTATTGAATGCATAAAAAAGCCCTTCTTGAAATTGGCATTTTGGCTAGGAGAGCACAATTCCTGGTTAAAGTTTGTACATTGATGGCAATCATCTTATCGTCATCATATAATTTATATATGAGATTATCATTTTTTCTTTGGCAGTTTGCGTTGTAATTCTTGCACTTTGGTGAAATTCACAATAGTTGTAGTGTGGTGAGCTGTAACACTCCAAAATTTCTAAATTTCGACATCGGTATATTGTTCTTATATTTAAGGAATGATGAGAAAAATTTAAAGTTCGGTAATAGTCAAACGGAGCGAAGTTTGACCGCCGGTCAAATTTTGACCGTAACTATGTATCTTGGGACTGAAAATTTCTGTAATTATAATACATGCAAGAAAGAATATATAAGCTATCATGGGAGCTTATAATTATATGTGCATGTTATTGTTTTACGGAATTAAATTATGAGATTATAAGACGGTTTAACCGAGAAAATGTGATAAGTATATAATATAATTGAACTGGGGGCAAAATGGTAATTTCACATCAAATATTTTTATAATTATATCATTCCTTCTTCCCTCTTCTGCGTATAATCATATCTAGCATTCCCCTTCTTCCTTCTTCTTCCTTTTTCTTATAAATTTATCAAACCTTAGAAACTTCTGATTTCTTCGATTCGACTTCGAATCCTTGTTAGAAATCGATTTCTAAGCCTTCTATCATCATCAATTTATGTAAAACAAGGTTATAAGAGGAAGAAATCAGGTGTTAAGTTTCGGATGAATAGTAACCCGAACTTGAGGTAA
>CATIWQ010426462.1:0-14872 GCA_949673415.1 Euphorbia schlechtendalii
GTAGCTTGGTAGTTTGTTACATTTTCCTGAGGATCGATAACCTGGACAAAACCAGAACTATAACTTGTCAACGATAGGTACACTGCCTTAGTTGTGCGACTGCTAGTGTCAGTTTTACGCTTGCACTTAGAGCCCACCATGAAGCGAAAAAAAATCTCAATCTGCTTACAACCTTCTCACAACAAACACTTAAATCTCATCCGTTTGTAATTGAATTGACTGGAACAAAGTTCAGAAGTTCACAAAAATATCATTATTGTTAAACTATTGTAACTTACACTAATCTGAGGGTAAGATAGTGTAAAGGAGCGAAGTTCTAGTGAGAAAGGTACTTATTAGAGATGAAGCTCAAAGCCTCAGATATAGAAGGACAGAACTTCTATATTGGCATAGCTCAGCAAAGATTGTTGAAGGGTACTTCAATCAAGGCATTGTAAAAGGTTTACTCTTCACTAGAAGAAGAGTTAATAGTGGATTAAATCTTGGACTGGAGTTTCCAAGGACTGGATTAGGCAGAGGCTGAACCAGGATTAAAAATCGCTATTTGCATTTCCTTACTCAGCTCATTTATATTTGTGTTATTTTATTCAGCATTAAAAACACATAAAACATAAAAGGGGATTCTGAGTAACATACACTTACTCAAAAGCAACTTCAGAAGCATCTTTCTGAAGTTAAGCGTGAACTAAAAAAAGAGTCATTCACTCCCCCTCTAACCTATTTTACACCCTTACTGGGTCTAACACTGTCAATAACTGAGCAACCTGCTTTATCACAAAGCTAGGCTATGCTTAGCAAGTTGAACTTAAGTCCTCTAACCAGAGACACCTCTTCGATTGAAGGAGAAACACCGACAGTTGTTATCTCCAAAGCTGACACTCCCATTTCTTTCATGCTTTAATGAGATGAACTAGCTTTCATCTCCCGTCATATGCCTAGAGCATCCGCTATCTAAATACCACATTCTAGTGTCATAAGCGAATCTTAAGCTCACCTGTAAAAATTTTACATTTTCTTAGGTACCCAAGCTTAATTTTCAAGCTAGATCCTCCTTTGTTAGTAGTGCTTAGGTTACTCCAGTCGTACTCATCATAGTAACCATTTTTAGGCCTGTACCTGATTGTGGCATGTCCAGCCTTCCCACAAAAGCCACACACCGCTTTTGGTTTAGGCTGGCTTGCTTTCTTCTTTGCAAATGAATTCATCTTAGAATTGCAAGTTGGGTTACTCAAAGATGAACTTTTGGCTGGAGGAGGAACCCAACTTCTTTAAAGCTATTATGTAAGTAGTCAAATCATCTAATTTCTTAGTGAGCTTGCTATTATGGCATTTATGATATTCAGCTTTTTCTTGAAAAAAGCATATATCAAGAGATAAGGAAGCAATTATGTCTTCCTGATCTTCACTTCTCCTCACTAGCTCTTTGATGTTTTTGCCATATGTGAATGAACGACACGGATGCGATGGGCCGAGAGCGCACTAGGTGATAGGCGCGGTCCACCGAGGTGTTTTTATGAAAATAAAATATTAGATCGGGGACTTAGAAGGTTAAAGAGAAAATGAAATCGATTTCGTTCGTCAAAACCCCGAAATCCTTGTCTCATAGTTTAGAGATACCACCTGGATAAGCTTTTCAAGGAATTAAAGTCATGTGAGGCTTAACGTCCAGGGACGGCCCATTCAGACGCAAAGATTGGGTTTCGGGATAATTTGCTTACTTCTTATTGGATCACACTAAATTATATCTACAAAAAACCGCGTTTCTTAATTATGCATATTCGAAGTTTAAGTAATTTTCGTGTTTATAATATGATTTAACGTACATACGAAAAGTAGTAAATTCATACATAAAGCGGTAAATAAATGCAAAAAATAAAGTAATTAGTTACAAAACCTAGGGGAATGCAACCACCCGCCTAAATTATAAATTACATTCCTTAAAAAAATTGCAATACTTGAAGGAAAATAAAATCTTAGGCATACATCTAACCTATTCTACCTGCATCCATAAAGGTTAGCACAGGGGATATAGCACAACATAAATATTTACACGTATATTCAATTTAGTATTGAAACATCGGAGATTTAAAAAAAATTATTTTAGGAGAAAACAGTTCAATTTATACATAGATTTGTTGCTCATTTTTATTTAGTGAAAATGATAGCATGACAAAAAGGTGAAGGTCTATTATCCAAGAATAATTTTAATTTCCTTCATGTGGGTATTCTAACATGTATATTGAAGGATCTCCACAATTGAATAAATAAATTAATTAAATGAATAAACAAATAAATGAAAGAAAACTTGAATAACAAAATAAATTCTAGGTCGACATTTAGAAAAGAAGAAAATAAAGAAATCACGGAAAAAAGTAGCTTTAGGAACTCATAGGCTTACCTTTTCGGTGCGAATCCACTTCGACGAATCCATTGGATCTCCGGGAGAGTTCCTCGTTTGTTTTGATTTGTTGTTTAAGTAGGAAATTAATTCAAAGATAATTAGGTTCAGAATCCAAATTGTTTTTAGGCCCGTAAATATCTAAAGAATTTTAAGAGAAAAATTTATATGATATCAAATAAAAATCAGAGCTATTTCGTACCTTTTTTTAAAAAAAGTTTTTAATTATTTTTTAATTAATTAAAACTTTTTAGGTATTTAATTAGTTTATTTCGACCCTTAAACATTTATTTAAGTCCTTAAAATATTTATTCAAGCTTTGAAGTATTTACTTAAGGCTTTTAAATATTTTTTATGATCCTAAATATATATTTAAGACCCAAAATATTATTTAGTGGCGAGGAAAGCTCCCATTTGAAGATTCGCTGGATAATCAAAATTTGTGAGATTCAAGGATTAAATCCCGAAAAACATCTTAATTAAAAGTGCAAGCTGATACAAAATTTCGTGCTCACACCAGACTTATTAGTCAACTTCATTACATCAAATAGTACTTGTGTGAACTCTTTTATTGACTGGATGTACCTCAGTTTACGCATTCTTCCCTTTGTTTCACTCAGCTTCAGAGTCAGCAGTGGATGAATTGCTCTTTGAAGTAGATGTTGAGCTCTAGCCCCTATCATTTTCAATTACCATCAAGCAGAGATCGGCGGAGTCGATTGCTTCTTCATCAAATGATGAAGAAGCCTCGGAGTTGCTCCATGTGGTAGCAAGTGCCTCATTTTTCCATCCAAACTTCTTCTTAAATCTATTCTTTTTGGATTTAGGATTGGATGATTGAATATGACCCTTCTCACCATAGCCAAAACACTTGATGTCCTTGTTGTGCTCCTTCTTGGGTCCTTCCTTAGCTCCACATCGGTGCTGAGTTGGATTGGTTTTGCTGGAAAACTTCTTCTTACTGAATTTCCCATATCCTTCTTCATGAAGTGCTTGAATCACCCCATGAGAAGTGTCATCTGCTCATCTGAATCATTACTAGTTGATTTTTCAGATGAGTCAGCCTTTAGGACAATGGCTCTAACCTCTTTCTCCTTACCTTTACTTCTTTTGAAGTCATCAGTATATTTTTTCAGGGACATTTCCTGAGTCATCAAGGTGCCTATCAGCTCATCATAGCTGTAGGTCTTTAGATCATGAGCTTCCTCGATGGCGCTCTTCTTAGCATCCCACTCAACATTGAGAATTTTGAGAATCTTCTTCACCATCTCTTTTTCAGTGAATTCTTTACCCAATCTCTTCATTTTGTTAATGATATTAATAAACATGGTATTCATGGATTTAATAACCTCACTAGCGCCCATCTAGAATAGCTCATACTTACGGAGCATGAGATTGATATTTGACTCATTGAATTTGTTAGTCTCCTCGTAGGATCTCCAACTTTCTCCAGATTTCTTGCACCGTCTCGCTGTCCAAGACCTTGTTAAACTCTAAATAATCTAGCTCACAATGTAAGTAACTGATGGCTATCACATTCTCTTTGAGAAGCCTCAGGTTAGCATCATCATAATCCTCTGGATCACTTGGAACACGTACCCCATCCCGCACCATAGTGGGAATTCTAGGGCCTAATTCTATTGCTAGCCATGCTTGCATGCTTTGGGATTGAATGAAGTTTTTCATGCTATTTTTCCAAAACGTGTAGTGCTGGTCATCGAATAGTGGTGGCCTGGTCACAAATATTCCTTCTTTAAGGAGTGTTGTCTACACTGAGCTAGAATTGAAATTATTGTAAGTCATTCGGATCTTTAACTCTTAGATAGTGAGTCTAGAAGCTGAACACTTACTCTGATTTCACTTATTGGTCCGAATTAGCTTAAATAATCGAATTGAGGGGGGTGAATGCAATTACTTGGTACTTTTAAAGATTTATAAATTTTGATTCCAAGTTAAATTTTTAGATTCGTGTTGAGTTGAATATGCTGTAAGCTAGTCTAAAAACTGTAAACTACTCAGCTTCGTTGATATAATTTATCTTCATTATGTGTTGTGTTGAGTAACCTACACAGCTTGGATTGGTTTTTCAAGCTAAACAGTTAAAACAGAGAGAAGGTGAATGAGCAAAGCACTATAAAGGTGATACAAAGCTTAAGGAAGATAGCGCCTGAGATTTTATCCTGGTTCGGCGCTTAGTCTACCTTCATTCCTCGGATTCCTTTCTGAGTTTTAATCCACTAGTTATTTCCATCCTTCCTTAGGCAGAGAAGCCTTTACAACGAGTATACCAAATTACAAAAAGTACCTTTCTTTTTAACTACCACTCAAACTAGTTTAAGTACCCTTCCTAAACTGACTCACAGATTTAATTGAAAGATTGCGAACAATGGAGTTCAACTTATAAAAAGTTTTGAATCTTTTTACAATGGTAAAGCTTAGCTAAACTCAAAGCTAATCTGATTTCTCTCTATCACAAATAGATGGGAAATTGAGTATTTGCTTTTAAATTACTTAAAATTGGAATTTTTGGAAGCTGGAATTGCTTGGACTGTATTTTTAGCTCTTAAGAAATTCGAGGTGATTCATCAAGTTTGAATGTCTGCTTCAGTCTTCTATTTATACTTGGAAGAATTGGAAGTAGCCATTGCAAACTTCTCATCTTGATTTGTTCTTCAATTTCTCTTCTCTTATCAACTTTTTGAATCTACCTGTTTGAAATAGATTTTAAGACGTTTAGAGGCGAAGAATTTGAACATTGAAGCGCGGGATTAATCCGTTAATTTTGATGCATCAAAAACTCATTTCTTCAAGCAAATTCATTCACACAGAGAGAGAGAGAGAGAGGGAGAGGGGCGCGAGATGCAACGTGGAAGCTTGTGATTTGTTTAGTTGCTGGCTTTGCAGAGTAGCGCAGAGACACTGGAAAAATGGCGCATGTCAGAAGATGCTTTTTACCTTGGACGCTAGCGAGGAATCTCCAACATTCTGTACTGATACCTTTTGGTTGTGAGGACCACTTGAATATCTTCTTTGATTTCAGCTCTTTTACTTGAAAAGTATTAAAGGAATATTTTGTCTCTCACAGACAGAGTTAAACGCACAAGTGTCATATTATTTCCAAGTGTCAAACAACTCAAGTTTAAATAAATTAAAGCTACTCAGCTTTGTTGAGTCTATATCTTATAAACTACGTAATACTCAGCTTACCTCAGCTTTTCTTACTCTAAGCCATAACTTAGTCAAAACTCAGTAAACTGAGTTCTTTTTCCTTAATAAACTCAAATAAACTTGTTTAATTAAAAGTCTACTTAGTACTTAATTAATTTCACCATCATAGACAATTTGTTATTTCAAAAATGTTTTAAGTACTGTGAAATACTAATAACTTGTGTTCAACACTATATTTTGTTAAGGTTCATCTCATGTTATATGAGATTCACAACCATAAGACATCTAACATATTCTATAACGCCAACAAGTTTTGCAAATTTGAATTTATCTTGCTTAAAAGAGATATATTTGGGTATCAAATATGAAAGATCGGCTTGTATCTTTGATGAGAAACAGATGGAGTTCAACCTAGTAGTAAAACTATAGAATTTGTGTTGTGTAGCAGAGATCTACAATTGATGAAGTCAATTACTTAGACGATCCTCAATAAAATATTAGGTGTAGATTATTTCACTCAGGAACCAAAGCACGGGACAAGGTTCCATCTTCTTCCTCCTCAAAGCAAAATTTGTATTTAAAGAATGGAGGAGAATAGATGGAGAGAGAGAGACAGGTTAAAAAAATTAACATATTTTGTTAAACTAGATTTGAATAACATGTTCACGAGTCATGTAACATTGCCAACTTGACCTGAACTTGCTCACGTGTGCTGGGTTTTGACACTCATTTCTTACTATGTGCGAAATGAGACCAAAATTTTATTATCAAACTTAATTTTAATTTTTTTGGAACAAATATGAGAATCCAATCTAATAAATAATAATTTTATTTATTATATATTTATATATCATATTAACAATCACATTTTTAAACTTAAATAATGAAAAATACTTATATTAAACAGATTAAGTAAAAAAGAATTTGTAATATTTCATAAAATTTAGCGTTTGATTTCAATTTGTCTTAAAAAATTATAGAAGTAAAAAAATTTATAACTGTGGAATTATTTTAAGAACGAACTCATCAAACCGGTACAAGCCTAGAGTTCTAATTTCTAAACAAGCGAGTTTTTTTATAATTTTTTTTTTTTTTGGGTGGAATCGTTTTTTAGTTCTTGTACTGGGAAAAGAAAAGTACAAAAAATGTCAAAAAGAAGCTTATTCGTGGCTTAGTAGTTTTATCTCTCTTTTCGTCTCCAATCTACAGCCCTGACTGTCATCTCCCTACCTCCGCTCCCCGTCGCCATTGTTGCTTCTGACCCCGTTTCTTGAAGTTCTTAGGTTTTTCTATACTTTTTCTCGGAAACTAATTTTTGCAATTGCACTGAAATTTGATTAATTTTGTGGTCCTCAAGAACTCATAATTGCATTCATTGTCTAGTTTTGCAGGAATTTCGAGTTAGTTTTCTCAAATTTTTTTATAAGTTAACAAAGGTATGCTTCAAATATTCCTTCACTCTCTCTCTCTCTCTCTCTCTCAATTGTTCACATTTTGTGTTGTTATGTTCTCATCCGAAACTTATTCCAAAACAAATTAACTGCTGAATTGATTCTATTTGCTAGTTTTAGTCACCGTCACATTAGCTGACATTGTGAACTGATTCTACTCAACTTTCTGCCCTAATTCTGCTAGCTAGTCTTGGTTCTTGTTCTTTTAAATTGTGATCAGGAGTTGCCATTGAAGAATTTTTTGTGAAATGAAACCAACTGAAAGATGTAGTAGTTTATGTGTTGCCTAATTCACATCTAAATATAGTTTAGTAACTCAGGTGATTGGCGTAGTTTTTATTCAATATATGTTGGTTAATTACATGTAGAAATCTTAAAAAACCACAAAATTTGGTCAATTTAATCTGAAAAAGGTATGGGAATTTTTCGTTCCACGAATATAATACATTATTTCTAGTTTAGTTGCCTTTGAGGATAAATAGTTAAGTTTCATTTACAACTGACTTGGTTGAAGTATATGTTTTTCATTGTTTACATAATTAAACTAGCATTTGACAGTCAAAACCAGTGCGAACTCCAGATACACATTTGTTATGTGTAGATTTACTTGGATCTACCTGAAAATTTGTAGGACAGCTTTTTCTGAAATATCTGAATTGAGCCAACTTCCTTGCCTAGTAAATGTAATAATGTTTTAGTAATTATGTAATGGCTTGCTATAATGGTTATTCTGTTATTTTTAGTTTTTGTTTTGTTTTGTGGGTGAATCATATAAATCTTTTCAAAATTGATCAACACTATGCTCTTGTCCTTCCTGAAAGATCTCCTACATATATAAGAAATCAATGTTGAGATTTAGTTTAAGCAACTAAAGCCCCTTTATACTCAAGTTGGTTAGTTGTTGGTAAATATAGTTGTAATTGTGATGGTTTATCATTAAAGATGATGCATTTTTAGGGACTGTTTTGTCTAAATGCTAGTAAAAAAGGATTCAATACTAATTTTTCTTGGTTTATGACGGAAGCTATGCTTCTAATAAAAACCAGTTTATACAGCAGTTTACCAGTTATCTATATTCATATGTTAGGTCTTATTTACTTGTGCAAAAATGTATTAGCTTTATTACAATTTTTATGTAGAACTAGTGTACTTTTTTCCTGGCTCAACACTAGCACTCTAGTTTTTTTTTGTACAATGAATTTTCAAAACCATTTTTTTCTGATATCCCATATTTATGTTGATGATAATAAAACAAGTAAATATGTTTTGTATTATTTTATTTGCAAGCTTATTTTCCATATTTAGTTATTTTTATTTGTTGGGGCTTCATTACATGTGCAAACTGAGGGAATTTTTAATTAATATTTTATATGGAATTGGTTGGCATGAATCTGAACTGCATATATTTGTTAGAACTGTTGGGTTAATTCTTTCTTATTTGGTTACTTTTTTAATTGAACTTCGAATTGCGAAACAATACAAAAATAGCACGATATCTTCCATTATCTGCGATTTTTTTACTTGTGCTCGTGACTCGCCCGTTTTCCATTTTCTGCCTATGCTTTTTCCATTGCTGTACCAAATTTGGTGCTATGATGTATCTGCTTTATTATTTAATATGATTGTTATAACTTATAATTTTATTTTCTTTTTCTTCTCTGTTGTGACATTGTACAAATGCCTTATTTCTTTCAGAAGGAAAATGACCTCAGATGAGGATGACCTTGCTAAGCCTCATGATGGTGACATTATTATTGGGCTCCAGACATCAGAGAATTCAGATTTAAATGTCAGTCAAGAATGTCATAGTTTAGATGTGGCCCAAGTTTCTGGAAGTCAATGCAAGCCATCCTTAGAAGAAAATAGTTTCAATGATGGGGTTCTGAAAATCGGTACAGAGTTCGAATCTGATGAACATGCTCTTTATTTTTACAACAAGTACGCTGCATTGGTCGGTTTCAGTGTTCGAAAAGATTGGATAAATAGAAGCAAAGCACATGGTTTCGTATTATCTCGAAAATTTACTTGCTCTAAACAAGGTTATCGGCGAAAAGACAAGAGAGATATCAACGTGAAGAAGCACCGAAAGGAAACGAGAACTGGTTGCTTGGCTCATTTGATCATAATACGCCAACCTGGCGGTAAATACAGGGTGACACATTTCGAAGCAGAACACAACCACGATAACATAAATCCTTACAGTCCTCAAACACTTCCATTGCAGAAGCAATTATATGTGGCTGCCGCTGTTGAAGCCGACTCTCGAAATCGTTTGGTAACAGAAGCGAATTCTTCACTTGAATTTGTGAACAAAAGGCCAAAAGGGTGTGAATCTTTGACTACTTTACCCTTGGATTTCGATAGTTGCCTACATTCTGACAGGATGCTAGACATGAAAAGTGGAGACGCTGGGCGGTTGTTGCGTTATTTCCAGACACAGCATTTTCGAAATCCATTGTTGTTTCATGCGATACAGGTTGATATCGATGATAAAGTTAGCAACATATTCTGGACCGATGATAAAATGGCAGCAGATTATAACCATTTTGGTGATATTGTTTGTTTCGACACGATTTACCGAACAAACAAAGATATTCTGCCATTTGTACAGTTTACAGGGCTGAATCATCACAATCAACCTATAATTTTTGCTGCTGCCCTGTTATTCGATGACACAATTGAATCTCTCAAGTGGTTGTTTAATACTTTTGTAGAGGCAATGTCTGGGAAGAAGCCGAAAGTGATTCTCACCGATCAAGAAGCTGCAATTGTTGAAGCGATAAATGTTGTGTTGCCTGAAACAAGTCATTGTATCTGTGTTTGGCAGATGTACCAGAATTCTCTTAGACACCTAACTCGAGAGTTGAAAAATACCGAATCCTTTACATGTGATTTTAGAAGTTGCATCTATGATCATAGGGATGAGGAGGATTTCGTTCATGCATGGGACGCTTTTCTCAAGAAATACGGTCTGAAGAAAAATGAGTGGTTAAGATGGATGTTTAGAGAAAAAGAGAAGTGGGCTACTATTTATGGAAAGAACACATTTTTTATCGATGCGAAAGGCTCTTATGTGGCTGAGGGTTTACATACGACTTTGAAAAATCACTTGAACTCTGACCGAGACGTAGTTAAGTTTTTCGAGTTTTTCGAGAAAATGGTTGTTGAGCAACGCTTCAAAGAAAGACAAGCTAATAATGAGATGCTTAGAGTGATGCCAAGGTTAATGGGAAACGTAGTTTTGTTAAAGCATGCGAGCGATGTTTACACCCTGGAGGCGTTTGAAATATTTCAGAGAGAATACGAGAGATGTTTAAATTTCGTAGTTAGCGAGAGCAACAAAAAGGGGTCTTCATTGGAGTATAAAGTAAGTATGTTTGGAAAAAGTCAACAATGCTCTGTGACATTCAATTCTTTAGACGACACAGTCATTTGCAGTTGCATGAAATTTGAAAACATTGGATTTCTATGTAGCCATGCTCTGAAAGTGCTGGATATTAGGAACATAAAGTTGCTACCTTCACGATATGTATCGAAGAGATGGACAAAAGATGCAAGAATTGGTTTTACGAGTGATAGAGGTAGTCGTTACAAAGCATTGTGCCACAAATCACAAGAGTTATCAGCTAGAGCTGCTGACTCAGAGGATGCTTTTCAGTTTGTTGTGAAACAGGTTGAGGAGATGACTGAAATGGTGGAAAAAATCTTGACATTAAAGGTTGATGAGAATGTATTAGCAGGTGCGAAAGAAAACAAGAGGGTTTTTCGTTATGGGCATCGACAGGAAAATATGGAAGAAAAAATCAGTAAGAAAAAAAGATGTCCAAATGGGCCGCCACCTGGATTTACGTCTAATCCTCTTTCGCAGGTGAGCTGTTACTTGTAGTCGACATTTTGTTTTATTTCCGAGTCATATTAAGTTGAGGAATTCCTGAAAGTGAAATTTGCCAAGTTCAGGGGACTAAGTGGAAATTTTGATAGTTCAAGGTGTCATCTGGAAAAAGTTGCCAAGTTTAAGGGGTATTGAAGCATTTAGCCTTAATAATTCTTAGATGGGAGTTTTGTTAAAAGGCGCTGAGGCGAGTAGGAGCGACTTCAGGAGGCGGTGCCTAAGCGAGCGCCTCATTGAAGAGGCGAGTATATTTGAAATTAATCAGGAAATAATTTAATTGAAAAAAAGGAAATGTGGTTTTTATTAGGTAATAATTGAAAGAAAACGCTAAGCATGAGAATTAATTACTAATGTTAATGTTTAGGATTGATTTTAGAATAGGAGAGGAACTTTTTATCAGATTTTACTTGAATAATAAAGTATACATGGAAATGAGAGAGTTAGGTTTTTCAGTAAAAGAGCATCCTAATTAAAATAGGAAAGGTCATTAATTTCAAATCCCAATTATCTATTTAAGATTAAACTTGGAGAAGAAAGTAACGTTCAACATAAGTCTCTTTTGTTTCTGCACTTTATACCATTCAAAATCCAAATTAAGTTAAGAAAGAGCTTTATTGCTGGTTAAGAAGATAATTAATTATCTCAGGTCAGATGATAATGAGTAGTAATAGCTTTTGAAATATCTACCTCGGTTATTTTGGAAGTATAGCACCTTGAGGGCGGGACAGCAGATGATTGAAATATAACTACAAAAATGGCATTAATGGTCAAATATATTTTAGTTTCGGTTGATATTTGGCATGGTGATTATCGTGATTTTCATTGGAGGCGATGGATATTATTGATGTCCAACATCCACAACCTCCATTGTTGTCATTTGATCAAAGATCCAGAGCTTCAGACACATGTTACGAGAAATAGAGTCTTGGAGTTAATGAAACAGTCTTTTGCATAGTTGCTGATATCTGTCTGTTAGGCTCGATAAAGGTTGTAATTAGCTTTTGATTTTTTCAGGTAATGTTCGGTCTGACCACTGGAACAGTGTAGTGGGAAACATCCCAAATAACATGTGAATACGAATGTCTATTATGAGGGTATGTGATGGATGGTAGTTTAGGTTTCCTAATGTTGTTGTAACTAATGAGGATCCTGCCATGTTACATTTGATGATATTTAAGATCAGTCTCATCGCTTACATCACACCGGTTCTCAAGCACTTTTAACTTTTATAAGTTTGTCAAGTATTTTTGACAACTTACTTTTGGATGGTGCTTCTCATTGCTTAGAAGTTCAAAACAACTTATAAGCACTTTATGAACAATACTTTTTTAAACTTTTTGCTTATAATTTTGAAACTTATAATGAGCTTTAAAAAAAAGTCTTTCTTTGTGCTGTCATGTGAAGTAAAAAATGCTAAAAAGACTAAAAGGCCTTTTTTTTCTATTTATGTGTAAGTTTTGGCTTTTATTAAAGTGAGGTTAATGATGTAATGTATTTGGCCAAATAACGGTATTGATTGCTTTTGTAGGTTACTTTTCCGAAATGTTTCATTTTCAAGTTTTTTCAAGGTACTGTTTCGAAAAGTTCTGAAAATTAGTAGCAAACATTTTCTAAGTAATTAATATTAATAGTCAAAATCTTTTATCCAATACTAAAATATGTTAATCCATTTAAAGCTTGTAAGTAGAGCTTTTCGTAACGATAACTTTGATAACAATCCGAAACAAATCCTAAGAAGGTCCTTGTAAGCACTTAATTTTTAAGAAAATACAACCAAATACTTAAAATCTTAATTTTGATTTTGCTTTTCCCCGTAAGAGAATCATATTTATGCTTTTATATAAAAAAACTTTTGTTATTTTTGTATGTACGAAATTTTTTTTAAAATTATGTTTTTTGCAGTATGATCTTATACATGGTATAAGACCTCTGGTATAAGACTACCTTTTATACCTAATATACGAGTGGTATAAAGCCTGCATAAAACTTATTTTCCATTATTTGTCACAATTAATTTTGATTTACTCGCAAAAATCATCATTTGAATGTCTTATACTTGGTATAAGACTATATAGTCTTATATCAGGTATAAGACCAGACCGTAAAAAAATGTAATTTTAAAAACCTTTTTCAAACAAAAGTTTTTTCCGTAAAAGCAAATATATAATTTTTTCCTATTAAAAAGCATAAATCAAATATTTTTTGTGTACATTTCAATAAATTCCCCTAACTTTTAAGCTCGGGAAGTGTAGCTTGTTTTTTTAGCTTATAAACAACAAAAAAATAGAATGAAAAACACTTATAAGCTTGGGGAAATACCCGGATTACTATTTTCTTTTATTTTTACCAAAAAAATGTTAATAAGTTTGTATCAACCTTATCATTTTGATTACTAGATGCACAAATTAAGACTTTGGCTTCGATATTATTTTTCTAATAGTCGATGTTTGATAAAATTACTTGGTTAAGAATGAAATGACTCAAAATGAAATGTAGATAGGAGACTTTTGGTGTACAAATGAACTTACATAATTGAAGGAATTTGTCATCGAAATTCAATAACAAAGGCGGAAACCGATTGAATTTCTCAAATCCACGAGGATCTTTTATCTAATACCATACAATGAAATTTTAAATTCGTGAGATTAAAGCATATAAAACTCACAGCGAATGCCTCTGAAAGGAGTTGATGTGATGAGGCTTTCAAAACGAAAGCCCTTCAAGATCACGTGCACGAACCCCTCTTAAATTGGGACCGGTGCTAGCCGAAGAAGATGAAGAAAAAAAGCCAAAGGAAAACTTCAAGAACCTCAATTCTTTAACCTACATTAAACGTGAATGTGGCCGCTACTCAGTTTTGGAGGCTGTACACGTTCCTTTTATATTAGAATTAGGGTTTTATGTTGTTTTATATTTTATTCTATTTAATTCTAATTAGTTAATTAGAATTAG
The DNA here is from genome assembly GCA_949673415.1 of Euphorbia schlechtendalii. Taxonomy (NCBI): domain Eukaryota; kingdom Viridiplantae; phylum Streptophyta; class Magnoliopsida; order Malpighiales; family Euphorbiaceae; genus Euphorbia; species Euphorbia schlechtendalii. Next base: position 13,862 of record CATIWQ010426462.1, read on the forward strand.
GTTTAATTTAATTATAAATTTGACCTAATAGATACTTAATTTAATAATTAAACCACCAAGTTTAATTCCTTAAATAATTTCTAATTGACATTATTTATAATGCATAATTTAACCCATAGATAAAATTAAAACAATACAATTTGATAAAATTGAATGCCATACTTCAAATTAATTTAATTAACTAAAGTAGTTAACCAATTATTTTAGCATGCAAACTTTATTGAATAAATTTATTCAATTAAATTATTCCACATTTGAATTTATTTAATTGTTAATTAAAAAAATACAATATGTAAATATATTTAATCAACTTAATTTAACTTTAGTGAATAATATAAGTTATATTATATTATACCATTAACTAAATTAATTCATTAGAGTTATAATGATTATTCAATTACATTGACTTGACATGTCAATTAATTAATAATCAATTCTTCATCATGTCATGTAATATTACATGTATAATAAATCCCGAATCAGCGATTCTAAGCGCACGATTCTTTGGGTCTATCCATATGTTGGCAATGGGCTTTACCCATAGAATGTAAGCGGATTCTACCAAACCATTACAACTCCAAATTGGGACAGAATACAGCTGTCTAATCTAGATACTGAACCTAGTAGTTATCTTGCAAAATCCTTTGCTCTTGACATCTAACTGATGAACAAGGCATGATAATTATCACCCTCTATTATGGTTCATCAATGTCGGCGCGATGTCTTTCAATTTCTGAAACTGAAATGGTAATCCTTAAACTACAACACTACTAATAACATGTTCATGAAATAAACTGAGCATACCCATACTTGTAATCCAATAATTAAGGACCCGTTAGGTGTATACAACAGATTACCCAATTCCAAGTTACTAGTACGTTGCAATTAAGTCTAAGGATAATCAAGACCTACTTAGCATGGATCGGTCCAGCCCATGTCCACGACATGTGCCCATGTTCATGATCTGCTTAACAAGCGACATAGTAAATCCATTACTATAGATCATCTAAC
>CATIWQ010426522.1:0-16695 GCA_949673415.1 Euphorbia schlechtendalii
TTAAGTGAAAAAAATTTTAATTTAATTTTTTTTAGTTCATACGCCTAGTTTGCGCTTTTTGTGCGCCTTCGCCTTCGCCTCGCGCCTAGGCAACAAGGCCCCCTGTCGCCTTGGGTGCGCTTAGCGCCGTGACTACTATGACTTATTAATTAGGATCTGTTTGCTATTGATTTCTCAAGGTCAAAATCTGCGCTCACAAGGAAAAACTTGAAAATAGACTTTTTAGTGACAGCAACCTACGAAAGCAATCCAAAACTAGCCCTTAATCGTATAGACATTAGTCCGTATAAAAGGGATTATGACCCTGAAATAGAATACAACTGCGTAGCCTTATCAATGATCATCCTGTAACTTAAGAGTCCACAAATTGACTGAAGAGCATGTAAGGTGACATAAATATATAATACACTTCACGCCTAGAGAGCCATATATCTGCTAGTGGCCTAACATCAGACAACTCAACATTGTATACTATAAAAAACAATAGTGCTATGAGGAGATAACTGGAAAAAGATTGAAAATATCAATGGCATTCCAGTTCACTAATTTTCAAATATGCGATGCTTAGCAGAAATGAAAAACAGAAGAAAGTGTAAGCACATAGCATACCAATAGATGGGCAAAGCGCCACGGCCATAGTATTCAGCACCAGGAGCACAAGGATAGGTGTACTTGTAGGAATCATCACAGTATGACTGGCTAGGGCTCATTTCTCTGTTATAGCACAGACCATAGGCCAATGGCCCTCCCGTAGCCGCTCCATAACCACCTGAAAATCATTCCAATCAAACAACATACAATCATAATCTCAATTGAATAACGAAGTCCTGAACAGGATCAGCTCAAAATTAAGGCACTAACAAGAGGTTTTGCTGCCGACATGGCCAAGGAAAGCAGCGATTTCCTTCATCTGCATAAGCTTGCCGCCGGTGGTACCAAAACCTTGGGGCTGGAACATGGCGGAAGCGGTTATGAAAGCTTGGTAATCCCAAAATCCAACGGCGTGAGCAACTGGAGCATTTCTCTTAGAGAACAGATTCTCGAATTGATAGGTCTGGAAGAAATCCGAAATCGTTTGATTGCAGCAGTAAATTGACCAATCTTTACATTCCCATCCTCTTGTACACACTTTCTTCCCCCTTACAGTTTTCACTATAGTCTTCTCTGAATCATCTCCATTTGCAACCACCGCCAAACACACCAATATCAATGCCGCAAATGGTACCAAAATTCCACCAATTTTCATCTCCATCTTCATTCCCCACAATCTATCAAAATACAACTATTTTTCTCAAAATTGAGAACAGAAAACTGAAATTGAAGAGTGAAAGAGTGACTGAATCAACTTACCAGAAGAGGAGATTGGATATTTGTGGATCTGAGAGAAGAAGCAATGCACAATTGAACTAGAGAAGAAGAAAGTTAAAGAAAGGAAAGAGGTGGTTGGGTTTTATGTCTTTTTCGTATTGAGTGAACCAGCAATCTCGTTCGTAACTAAATCAGGTGCAGGTTTGTCGAGAATGGACGGTGAGGATTAGTTGTAGAGCGTAAAGATGTAAGGGGATTAAGCACTTACAGGCTGGATTGGAAGTATGGAATCTGAAGAATTAAAGTGTTCCACCGACAACTCCAAATGGTAACAATTTATAAGAACATTTTCAGTGTTACACACATGTTACATATATCTACCTTCAACACAACAAACAATACTTATAACTCATTTGGCCGATTGCAAATAATAGTTCGAGATCGATTTGGGATATTAACAAGCCGAACTAAGTTTTGTGAGACTCGGCTCGAAAGTTCGCAAACATATTCGTATAATTTTTCCATTTAATAAATCAGTGAAAACAAATTATATGGAAAGCGGATAATAATTATTTATGTATAATAATATAAAATTTTAATTTAAAAATAATTTTCTACTTATTAGTAATGGTGATAATGGATATGGAGATAGTACAAAAGAAAACAACCTTCCGATTTTTTAAGATTTTTATTTTAATAAAAAGTTAGTTTATCAATTCATATATTCGAATTTTTATTTTGTAAAATTGTTGTATTTAAAAAATAATACTCAATAATTTATCCCAACTAAATAAGACTCGTTTAGGTTTGCAAGCTCACGAACTTTAACCGAGTTTACATTCTAAACTCGAAGAGCTTCAAAATGAGCAGAACTCATTTTTATTTAATCTTGGTTCGACTCATTAACCCGTCTTATGTGTAATATACAGGATTTGTAACAATTTCCTTCTGTCACGTAATTATATTGAGATGACACCTCTTTCATTTATATTATGGTGAGTGAAGTTTGGTAAGCACATGTTTTTAGTTTGTTAGTTCTCGACGTAAGTGTAGGAAATATAACACTCAAACGAACAACTTTAATTAAACTCAAAAAAAAATATTACAAGAACACTCACTCAAATACAAAACTATAACTCACTCTTATTTTTCTTCTTTTCTCTCTTAAGAAGTTCTTACTTCTACTTGATGATAAACAACTAAACAACTCACCTATTTGTAGGTGAAGAATACAACTCCCAATTAACACATTTACTAATTATAACATCCAACTAACTACAACTCCCAACTTAAATAATTAATAGCCAATTTATTTGGTTGAATTTAATGACCTCCAAATTAGTTGTAATTAATAGCCTCAAATTTTGGTTTGAGTTTTTTTAGATGGATCAAGTTTATAATCCAACCCCCCCCCCCCCCCCCCCCTTAAACTTGATCTAGTCATACCAAGTAGATTTCTCAATCGCGTGAAGTTTTCGACCGTCAATGGCTTGGTAAATATATCTGCAATCTGATCTTGTGTCTTCATGTATTCAATTTGTACTTCTTTTCTCGTAACATATTCTCGTATAAAATGATAGCGGATATCGATGTGTTTGCCTCGATCATGAAATACAGGATTCTTCGCTAATGCAATGGCTGACTTGTCGACATAGACCTTAGTTGATTCTTCTTGTATTAAACCAACAAGAACACTCACTCAAATACAACACTACAACTCACTCTTATTTTTCTTCTTTTCTCTCTTAAGAAGTTCTTACTTCTACTTTATGATAAACAACTAAACAACTCACCTATTTATAGGTGAAGAATACAACTGCCAACTAACACATTTACTAACTACAACATCCAACTAATTACAACTCCCAACTTAAACAATTAATAGCCAACTTATTTGGTTGAATTTAATGACCTCCAAATTAGTTGTAATTAATAGCCTCAAATTTTGGTTTGAGTTTTTTTAGATGGATCAAGTTTATAATCCAACACCCCCCATTAAACTTGGTCTAGTCATACCAAGTAGATTTCTCAATCGCGCGAAGTTTTCGGTAGTCAATGGCTTGGTAAATATATCTGCAATCTGATCTTGTGTCTTCATGTATTCAATTTGTACTTCTTTTCTCGTAACACATTCTCGTATAAAATGATAGCGGATATCGATGTGTTTGCCTCGATCATGAAATACAGGATTCTTTGCTAATGCAATGGCTGACTTGTTGTTGACATTGACCTTAGTTAGTTCTTCTTGTATTAAACCAATCTCCTTCAATAAATTTCTAAGCCAAATTGTATGACAAACACACGAGGTTGTTGCAACATATTCTGCTTCACAAGTAGACAATGTGATGATTGGCTGCTTCTTTAACATCAATGTGAAAGCAGTATCACCCATGAAGAACACAAATCCACTAGTGCTTCTTCGATTATCTTTATCTCCACCCCAGTCACTATCACTATAACCAACAAGCTTGTAATCATTAGATACTGAATACAACAAGCCAAAGTCAATTGTACCTTTCACATATCGTAGAATTCTCTAAGCGGTTTTGAAGTGGGTGGTAGTGTGTGATTCCATGTAGCGGCTTACTAATCCGATAGCATGAAGAATGTCTGGCCTTGTGCAGGTGAGATAGCGTAGACTTCCTACTAGACTTTTGAACAATGTTGGATCCACACTTTCACCTTCTTCATGCTTAGATAGTTTGATCCCGTACTCCATCGACGTGCTGATCGGCTTACAATCGTCCATCTTGAACCTTTTGAGGATTTCCCTTGCGTAGCTCTCTTGTGAGATGAAGATTCCATCATTTTCTTGCTTGACTTCGATTCCGAGATAATACGTCATATGTCCCATGTAGGGGAGAGCAAAAGACCAAAAAAACCGAACCGAATCGGCGAACCGGACCGGACCGAACCGAACCGAACCGAATTAATTTGGTTCGGTTCTTGGTCCACATATATGAATAATTTGGTTTTCGGTTCGGTTCTCGGTTTTTGGAAAAAAAACCGAATAATCCGAGAACCGAACCGAATTAAAATCATATATAAATTATTGTATTTTAGTTCAGATTCAATGATTTGTCAATTTGTCTTTGGACCAATACTTTTAGTTTATGTGATTTATTAATTTATGAGATGATGCTCTTAAGTTTCATTGGATGGTTGCATTTGATTCTTATATTATATTTTGAAATTAACATTAGATGATATATAGAAAGCAAACTTGGTAGTGGGTACTATTCTTGAATGTGATTTGATTTGTTGCATTTAATCATTTATTTCAGTCTATAGAAATATAGATTGTTTATTGATTGAATTTATATTACTAGTTTAATTAGTTCATGTTTTAGAATTTTTTTTTTGAATGAATTATTTTATCTAATAATTTGGTTTTTTAGAACCGAAATATTTAGGTTCGGTCCGGACCGAACCGAATTCTATTCGATTCGGTATTTGGTCCCCAAAATTTTAATTATTTGATTCTTGGTTTATTTGGTTCGGTTCGGTTCTTGGACCGAACCGACCAATGCTCACCCCTACATTTGATGTATGGTCGTGACAAATTCAAGAGATAAATCCACATAAGCGGTATTCCCTAAATTTGAATGTGGGTAAAACAACTGAATTTCTAGAACACAAGTGTATTGTATCATCTCTCGTCAATTAAAATCACTGTAAATTAACTCAACATACGATAGTAAGTTGCATGGTTTCTAATTGGCTCAACATGGTCATTTAATGAGTTAAACTGCATCTACTTGGCTAACAGTAATAAATATGAACTCAAAGGTAAATTGTCCACCCTTGTGGCATCCCCACTTACATTTATAGCCCCTCTAATTATAGTTGCTGCTTGTTATTTATTACATTGTCTCTGATGTATAATTGTAACTAAACACTTGAGCAAGCACTCAGCTCCTTATTGCATTTTGAATCTCACAAATGAACCATCATGTCAGCTTGCTTATCCTGTCATTAAATGTAGACTTAAAATACCAATTCTACCCCAAGATTCAGTGTTTGTTACTCTTAAATAAGATCAATTTATTTCAATTCACATCTCATAGTTTTATATTATACTTGCCTTTCACTTTACGGATCCCCCCAAAGCAGCTTGCTTGCAAGCAATAAATTCGTACGAAAAACAAGCAAGCAATAAAATCGTACAAAAAACAATCTTTGCCTTGTGGATTAAATACCACTCACCAACCATAGATAAGAGATAAGGCCAATTTAGCCCTATAACTTGCTCTAGAACTCAAACTTAACTGTAAAAATAATATTCATTTCGATACTGAAAAATTATCATTTTAACCAAGATTTCAATTTCTATCCATCCCACATATCAATGCAACATTCAACACATTTTTCCTAATTTACCATTACGTTAATTAGGAAATAGATTTAGTATAAAACAAAACTATAAATTAATCATTACGAAGAAAGAGAATTTTATGATGAAGTAAAAGGATAAAATTAGTTATTTTTAATAATCTATCTTTCAGCACAGACGGAGTAGCTATTATTTCCCTCGGACACTTATCAATCCAAAATAACACTTCACAAATTCACATGGTAATCCACAAATTCACATGGTACTTGTGAACTAATTTGTTTAAAAAAAAGGACAAGATGCAAAGAAAACTAGAACCAAAAATTCATTTTGAGACAAATTGACATGCCAACCATGTTAATTATTCTAACACAGCCTTTATCCACAACATAGATTAACAATAATCCCTGTTTATCTGGGATTCCCTGCTTCACATACATGAGTAAATGACTATGAACTCTAAACTCTTTAGCAAAGATATGTTGAAGTGCAATTCTATTAACCCTGCAAATAATCAACAGATTCCATTTGGGGAGTCGGGTCAACCTTGAACCGATTAATGGATTCACTTGCGAAAAATAAGCACATGACCTATAAAATTTTCTGCTCAATGATTTTACACACAATAACTTCGATTCCATTTCCTAGTACCACTGCAATGCTAATGAAACAAACAAGAAAACTGAACCCATACAGTTTCTTATATAATCTCTTCTCTAACTTCGCAAACCGTTTATGATGGCTCAATTTCCATACATAATTTTCTCATCCTTCTTTCTAAATTCTAACAATATACACACAGCAGCCAAAAGTAGTTCACAAATACACTACACCGAATCATAACATGAGATTACGAGGCAAAACAAAGGGAATGGCACTTGAGATCAAAGTCGGGCAGATGTATCGAACATCTGAAACCTCGCATTTATGTACAAATAAAATATTTGACCATCTCGTGCACAACACAAAGTATACAACACAACTAGCCCTCTAACATACTCAAATGTAAAGGTACCTGTACAATGCAGGCTGTACATGACAATTTTCCCGAAACTAAAACATCGATTCCTCGAAAGCATGATCTTGTTTCCCCTTTCAGGGCATCACAGAAGACCTGCAAAGAGGACACGTGAAATTCCAGGAATACAGCCATTTCTCGAGGCACGCCTTGTGGAACAAATGCCCACATGACAAAGAGTTTATCTCGGAATGTGGCTCGAATTCTGTTAAGCAAACAGAGCAGTCATGTATACAGCTACATACTGCATCGAATCGTGTGGCTGGAACCCTACTTCGGAATAAATTTATGTAGGAACTCGGTGAATCCATGTGAATCTCGTAAGTTTCTGTTGGATCTTCATCATAATCTGATGGCTCTAGCGAAGACAAGTGAATACCAACTACATGGAGGATTGATCGTAGTATCCCTTTGAAAAAGTTAATTGATAATGCAGTGTTAACCAAAATCACACATAATACCCCTTCAGATGGACCAGGAAGACTAGACAGACCCATTGCCAATATCAATTTGAAGCTTAATGACGATTTCTTTGTCGATTATGAGGTGTAAACGAGAGAATGGACGTGAATAGAGCTGCATCAAGAGAGGAACAAGAAAAGAAAACAAATGAGAAACATATCAATGAATAAAACGGACAAATTGCCTAGTATATTAAGGGCTAATTGCTTACCGTGGATGTGGTTCAAAACTTCTGAAGAAAATACCTGCAGTATATCCAAAGCAACAGAGGGAAATAAATCAGTAAAAAAGAAGACAAATGGATGAATTTCTCAAGCAATTCAATAAGCAGCGGGTGCTGATTGTTGATGCAATAGTGCATCCTCAAAAGCCATATAAAATCTAGCACAAAGAAAAGGAAATTCTTAAAATAGGTTGTTCTAGTAGAAGTACAGATTCAAGTCTATGGACTACACTTCAAGTACTAAGATCCCTCAATCCAGCAAATGAAAAATAGACAACCGTAAGACAGTAAAGAATGCGAAAAAAGGAGCATCAAGTGAACCTAATTCCAAATCAAAGAAGGAAGAAAGGGGGAAAAAGGCAGACTTGGAGTAGATAAATAAGAACCTCGCTCAGACACAGCTGGTGACGAAAATTAAAGATCAAAACCAAAGAAGACGATCTCGAATAACTCCAAAATTCAAATCATTTCGAGTGAATCAGAAAAATAGGTCAGAAATTGATTAGAGATCAAGCATTTGTGGACAAATCTTTAAACAACGATCGATTGCATAAAACTGAAGCATTTCAAAATCAAAACCTAGAAGAAGAAACCAGAAAAGAAAAGAAAAAGAAATCAAATAGCGGAAATTTAAAGAGACAAATAGATCAGAGACTTACACTAGAAGTGACCATAGACAATCAAACCATGGCTATGGATGATAAAAAGAAAAAAGAAATTAATCAATCAGAAGGTTCAAAGTTAGATGAATTTGATGAATGTGTGTGGAAGGTCTAGTCTGTGATCTTATTCGGTTGCTGTGTATTTATTTTTAAATATTTAAACCGCAAAAAGCAGCAGAAGCCAAATTATACGCTGATCAGCAAAAGTGTTAACCATGGTTAGAAATCCCTTGTTTTCCGTGCATGTGATGAGATTAACCATGGTTACTTTATATCATCTTTTTCTTTGTCCTCTTTCACTTTGTTCACTGTACTGTTCATTCTACTCACTTCGCTTTCTTTATTTCTTTTTCTATTTTAATTAATTAATTTTTCAACTTTTTCGTTATTTTAATGTTTTTAATCCCATTTCATTTTAGCAGGATAATATATTCAATAATGGATTGCACGTACAGTATTTATTGTATAAAAAAACTAATTATAATTAATTTATGTGATTGTTAGTCTATAAGAATAATCATTTTTCGTTTATTTATGAATTGTTGTAAACTTCATGATAAGCACACCGGGAGTGTTTTTTTTTAACTTTTTTAAATCAACCAAATTTTCGTAAAAGTAGATGTTTAAATTAAAAAGTTATTAGTTTAATGTTTTTCAAAAAAAATTTTAACTTAATAGTAATTTTAAATGAAAAGTAAGAAGTTACAAATACATTCTTTTAAAAATTGACTTTTCTTCTTATCTACTTATTTACCAAGTAAATTGCATAATTGTCCTCTTATTATATTCAAAACTCAATAACATTGTATAAAGTATGTTATTTTTAATCTTCTTAAGATTTAACAATTTATAAGTGACGTTGAATTCTGTTTTGAGAAACATTTTCAACAACTTATAAGTATATAAAAATCAGTTTATAGAAACACTTAACAATTTATTTTTAAGCTCCTTAAAAGTTAAAAAAATACTTTTAAGTCATAAGTTTGGAGAAAAACTCTCATCATACATGAATCTCATTTAGTATTTACGTATCGTATATTTATATATCGTTGTTGTTACATTTAGAATGCTTTGTTATTATTATTGTTAGGAGTTGATTTTATTACAATAAAATCATTAACGTAATATCAAATCAGAGATTATATTTGATACTTGTCAAATCAAATTTTATGTATTGTCAATTTATAAATTTTATATAATATTTAACAAATCAAATCTTATGTGTTATCACGTTAAATATTTTATTTAATAAATATTTGTGTGTGTGTTGTCAAATCAAAAATTTAATTTGCTTATGTGTTATTTCATTTAATATCCATCATATCAAATCTCATATGTTTTCTCATCAAATATTATCTTGTAATTAGTGTCTTTTTAAATTTATCTCTCGTTTTGGGATTAGATACTTAGAATTGTTATTTCTCTATATATCTCTTAAATTTGTAATTGAAGATTAAAAATTCTCATCAATCAATAAAATTTGAATTTATCTTCTCGCTTTAACTCTTTGAGTTTAAAGTTATCTTAGGATGATAAATCATCAAGTCCGTCTTGTAAAAATCCCAAACACTTTTGAGTTGGATTTTTATTAGAAATCTCTTTGTTGGTATAAGTTAAAACCTTCACAATTTCTTCTCCCCTCAACCCCTCTTTGCAACAGTTGGTATCAGAGCCAATAGTTTCTTAGTCCGAAACTTCTTTTGGTGACGATCTACCCTAAAATAAAAAAAACTAAAAAATATGAATGCAGAAAATGACGAATAGAATGGAGATTTTGGCGAATGTGATGAAATCATTAGAGTTTCAGACTTTAGATGAGAAACAAGAAGTGGAATAGAGGAGATAAAGAAGAGATTTGACGAGATTCTTCCAATCTTGAGGTCGGCAACATAGAAAAAAGGCAAAGTAAAGAGTTTCAAGCCTCCAATGCAACCATCACAACAGCCACCTCAACAGCAAGAAATCATCAATCCTCCATTTCCTTCATCATCAAGGCAACAACTGCCATCACCATAAGAATAACAACTACTACCATCACCACCTAAAGTTGAAGAGATTGTTTCCTTATCGTCACTTCTCCAACTTTCACCTCAAATCCAAATTTGAGGCATAAAAAACTTCAAGTGGTACAAGAGTATGATTTGTAAGTTTTTGATGATGTGGATAGTGATGACAAGTGTATGAACTTTGGTTAAGATATCTTTTATGGAGATCTTGAAGATAATAGATACTTTGGTGGGAAGGTAACTATGCATGTTGGAAATGGCGGACATAAAATTTAAAAACTCTATATGTAAGATGAAAATTATAAATTAGAATTGGAGTTATAAAGGAGTAAAATAAGGTGTAGGAAGCTGATTCGATCTTGGCCACTAATGAGGTATATGTTGAGGAGATACTTGTCAACTTACCCATTTTAAAGTGAATGATCTCACTTCGTGCAAGTGGTGAAGGTCTTCTATACATGGATCATAACTTAGGATCAAGTTATTTGTCAAGTGAGAGTGAATGATGCAAACATCACATCCGAATACCTTCCATTTAGTATTTATGTATTATATATTATTTTATCATCGCTATTTTATACTTAGGGTGTATTGTCTTTATTATTTATAGGATTGAATTTATTACAATAATTCATTATTGTAATGTCAAGTCAGAGATTTGAATTGACATAAACAAATCAAAAATCATGAGTTGTCAAATTATAAATTTGATATAATATTTAACAAATCAAATCAAATCATATGTGTTGTCACATCAAAAATTTAATTCAATAAATATTTGTGTATTGTTTAATAAAAAATTTGATATATTTATATTATCAAATCAAATATTTGATTTGATATCTATCAAATCAAATCTTATGTGTTATCACATCAAATCTTTTCTTCTAACAGTGTTTTTTGTATTTATCTCTCATTTTGGGATCAGTTAGCTAAAATTGTTATTTATATAATTAACTCTCAAGTTTGTAATAGAAAATGAGAGCCTTTCATTAACCAATCAAACTTGAAGTTTATCTTCTCTCTTTAAATCCTTAAGTTTAAAGTTATCTTAGGGTAAGAATCCGTCAAGTTTGGCTTGTAAACATCTAAAACTCTTTAAGTTATAATTCTATCAGAATTCTCTTTATTGATATAGGGTTAAAACCTAAACAATTTCTTCCCCCCGATCCCTCTTTATAACAGCTGGTATCAGAGCCAATAATTTCCTAGTTCGAAACTTCTTTTGGTGACAGTCTACCTTAAAAATGAAAAAAATTGAAATAAAGAAAACGATGAATAGAATGGAGATTTTAGCGAATAGGATGAAATCGTTAGAGATGCAATTGGGAGACTTTCAGCTAGAAATAAGAAGAGGAATGGAGGAGATAAAAAAGAGATTTGATGAGATACTTTAAATCTTAAGGTTAAGGCACAAAGGAAGAAGGTAAAGTAAAGAGTTTCTAGCCTCCAATATCACAACAGCCGCCTCAACAACAAGAAACCATCAATCATCCATTTCCTCCACCATCAAAGCAACGATCCCCACCACCACAAGAACAACAACTACTACAACCGCACCTAAAGTCAAAGAGATTGTTTATGTATCGTCACTTCCCCAACTTTTACCTCAAATACCAAATCTGAGGCATCAAAAACTTCAAGTGGTACACATGTATGATTTGTAAGTTTTTGATGATGTGGTTAGTGATGACAAGTGTATGAACTTCGGTGAAGATATCTTTTATGGAGATCTTGAATATGGTAAACACTTTGGTGGGAAGGTAACTATACGTGCTGGAAATGATGGGTATAAATTTTGAAAACTTTATGTGCGGGATGAAACTTACAAATTAGAGTTGGAGTTATCAAGGAGTAAAATAAGGGGTGGGAAGTTGATTCAATCTTGGCTGTAAATGAGGTTTATGTTGAGGGAGATACTTGTCAACTTGCCCAATTTAAAGTGATCAATCACTTTGTGCAAGTGGTGAAGGTCTTCGATACATGGATCATAACTTGGGGTCAAGTTATTTGTCAAGAGGGAGTGAATGATACAAACATCATATTCGAATACCTCCCATTTAGTATTTATAAATTATATATTTTATATCGTCGTTATTATACTTACGGTGCATTGTTTTTATTATTTATAGGGTTGACTTTATTACAATAAGTCATAGATTTGAATTGATATAAATAAATCAAATATCACGAGTTGTTAAATTTGATATAATATTTAACAAATCAAATCTTATGTGATTCAATAAATATTTGTGTATTGTTCAATAAAAAAATTTGATATATTTATGTTATCAAATCAAATATTATGTGTTGTCACATCAAATCTTATCTTCTAATTAATATGTTTGTGTATTTATCTCTCATCTTGGAATTAGTCAGTTAAGATTGCTATTGATATAGTTAAGAGCATCTTTAGTAGTTTGTGGATTCCAAGTCTATATGTCATGTGGAATAGAAACTATTTTTTATGATGTATTAATAGTGTTAAAAATAGACAATGTCTATTCATAATATAAGAATATTAGATTGTTTATTCTATTTTAAAGTGTATTTATTGTAAACTATGTCTTTTATGGACAATCAAATAGATTTTGTCTACAATCAATGATGACACATGAGTGTCACATCATATAGAGAAGATGGGTTAGACAAGCCACTGAAGATGCATTTTCAAATTAATTGTCTATTCCTTCCTATGTGTCAAAACAATTTGTGGAATAGACAAGCTACTAAAGATGCTCTGACTCTGAAGTTTGTAATAGAAAATGAGAATCTCTCATCAATAAATTAAACTTGAAGTTTATCTTCTCTCTTCAACTCATCAAGTTTAAAGTTATCTCATGGTGAAAACCCTTCAAGTTTAACTTGTAAACATCTAAATACCTTTTTAAATTAAATTTCTATCAGAAATCTCTTTATTGATTTAGGATTAAAACCTTCACAATTTCTTCCCCTCAACTCCTCCCTGCAACACTTTATAAACTCATCCAATTATTATAAAAGGTAAACTAAACTTGTTTTCTTGTTTAAGTTTAACAATTCATTTGTAAAACTTAATAATATTTCATCGCGAGACATTATATTAAAATAATTTCTCAAGTACTTGTTGCACTTCGCACGCGCGCGTATACACACACATATATATATATATTGGAAAAACCTGGGAGAACGATATGTTCCTTCAAAAGAAAAAAAATTGAGATGGATGAAAATTTATAAGCTCAAACATGTGTAAACTTTAGCAATTATTGAAGTCGCTCCAGCGCTAAGTGTGTAAAACGATGAGTTTTAGTTGGTTAGCTTGTACCTACATTATACGTGGATAGTACATACATAACTCTCTTGGTAGGAGGTGACCCGTTGATGGACCCATATTATTAGTTCTATCTATCTTCTCACGTCGCTCTGTTAATCCAGAGTTTGTTAAGGAACAATGAATGATGTTTGGTAAGTATTCTCTCATAGATTTTTAAAACTTATTATTATTATTATATAAATAAATATATATAGAATAGTGAAACAGACAGATAAACTTGTTGGAAAGTAAATGCATTCCACAAGTACAATTGAGGTGTCCCATTTTGGGGAAATCCCCGAAACGGGGAACGGGGAATGAATATGGGGAATTGTTAAGTTTAACCAATTCCCCATATAGTATATCCATAAAATGGGAAGCCTCATTTTGGGGATGGTTATTATATTAATATTTTTTTTAGTTTTGATTTAATTTAATGTGTTTAATATTTTTTTGGTTATTGGGAATGGATTTGACGTAAATAAATTAATATAATAATAAAATATTATTACTTTATTGGAATCTGAAATGAGGAATTGAAAATGAGGAAGATTGTTGGAGCAAAAACACTGTAGATCTTGTAAAATGGGATTTGGGAAATGAAAAATGGGAAAAATGATTGGACATGCTCTTAGAAAATTGAAATTATTACCCTGCCTTTTGGCAGTGAAATTATGCATGTTATGTAAAAACTCTAACAAGAACGTATCGTCTTTTATAATATGAAAAATATTTACCTTGTTTTTCAAGGAAAAAATATCTTCCGTTTTTTGTTAACAGTTTTACTGTTTTGAAACAAATTTCTGAAAAATTCTGAAAATATTTATTTGTACGACAAACAAACAAGGTCTCGATTGTTTGGTTTTTTTATTTGTCACTAAATAGTTAATATATATTTACAAATTTCTCAAATCAACAAACTATAAATAAAAATGATAAATAAATTATTTAATTTTAAAAAATAAATTTCCATCATTAGCTTAACAATAACCGGAAATCAAATGTAAACTCGAACTTATAACCTCTAAGATGACAATTTCATATCTCAACTATTAAGATAAAGTTTTTACCACAAAATGATAAGTATATTATTAAATTATAAATACTCTAAATTTAACTAATTAATCAAGAATGAAGATCAATATTTAATGTAAAAATTCGAAATTAATATATTGGAGTTTAGTTTGTTTATAGATAGAATCGATATATTGAGTTCACATTATGTCTCATTCGCATAAAAAAAAAAACAAAACGCAAAAGCTTACAAGTCAGATCATCATTCATCGCTCTACAAACCTTGTGGGATATGTTCTAAATTCTTACTTGCACATCTCCCACGTGGCACACATAAACTGATTCGTTGTCCAATAACGGGACACGTCATTCCTTAACTAATTTTAGAAATGCCACGTTGCATGCACACTTGTCCATTTATATGCGGTGCGTTTTATGTAACCCTCTATCTCAATTGGGACCCTTAATTAGACAAGACACGAGTTGTAATCAGAACGGGACGAAAAATGGACCATGAACACGTCTGTCAAAGAAAGCTTGCATTTGGGATCCACATTTTTAGATTATTTTTCCTCCCTTTCATTTTAATCGATGCATTAATTAAAACTTCCTATACAAAGTTTTATGTTTGAGAGTTAGAGCCACTCGGATTCTACTTTCCCAAAATATTCTTTTGGAAAATTTCATTTTCAAGTTTTTTTTTTTCTATAAGTAACAAAGTTGATTTGGAAAAATAATTCAAAAAGTTCCTAATAAATAGTATGAATGATCAAGATGTGCTGTTCAAAGTCAAAATATGTAGTTTTATAAAAAAAATCACGAGAACAATTTATCGGGAGAACAACTTGAAACCCAATATCAAAGAAGCCCTTAGAGGGTGGCCTAGTATTTAGTAGATAATTTTTTCATCAAAGAAACAACTTTTATAAGTCTTTTTTCTAATATAATTTTTACTATTTCAAGAAAAAGTAATCTGCAACATTTAGCGACTGTAGTAGCATACCGTACCCTGTTAGTTAAACATATACTTATAAACACTGGTGGAGCCAAGGGATGGTGGAGGTCGGCCTCCATTAGCTTCCGGAAAATGTCCTATACTAACCCCATTGATTTATCGCCATAATTGTAGCAGTCAAGTAACTCCATTTCCCTTGATTTTGAAAACTCGAATTAAAGTGGTTTATGCTCATGAGTCTGTGAATTCTAATGCATATTTATTAGTGAGAGCATTTGATATTCGACAAGTAGGAAAACATGATTTCATGATTATCAATCTTTATTTAAGATTGTGATTGCTTATAATTCAAATAAATATAAACTCAAATTATATACATTATTTTATTGCATAATACAATTTTATCCTTGTACGCTAACTTAATTAACGCACTAAACTTTGACTTGTCCCTATTAAATTTTTAAATTTGGAAAAATTACATCAGTTTGTTATTGGATGAAATGTATCAACATTTGATTGGTTTAACTTTTTTAAAAAGTCATTTACCTAATTTTCTCCTTTCACCTAGAAAGTTGCAAGTGACGTTCAAGTAGAGTTAAAAACGGGACTACATAGGGCGGGGAATGCATTCCCCATCTCTATATTTATTAAGATTTTTGGGAAAAAATAATCCCGATATCCATATTCATTAACGATTCAGGATTAATTTTTCCTCAATTTTCTTCTAGAGATTTCTCCATCAGGTATCGGGGATTCTCCATTTTCCACTAAAATATATAATTTGTAAAAAATTTCAAAGTTTCATACAACAAAAAAACTTTGAATCATCACTTAAAAAATTATAAAAGTTCAAATGATTTCAATGTTTTATAATAAACAAATTCAACGTCTTAATATATGATTAAAAAGTGAAACAAAAAAACGATGACAACTAAAATTAACTAAAGGAAAAGATGAGAAATGATATCCCTTCTTTGTATTCAAAGAAGGCTAAGCAGAAAGATGATGAGAATATAACCCTTGGCATAACCACCTTTTTGGACCCCGTGCTATACATGGTTTATCCTTTTAATCCCTCTGCTATAAACGTTACCTATTTAGTCCTCGTTGTATTGATTCCGTTACCTAGTTAGTCCCTTTCTTAATGGTAGTGACACATAGGATACACATGGCAAAAAAACCCGATGACATGGCGCCAACATCAGTTTATAATGAAAAAATAAATTTGTTAAGGGACTAAATTGAAAATATACATGTTTAACTAAAATAAGAAGAAAGTAGATCTTATTAACTTCTTTCTCCTTCGAATTCTTTTCAACAAAAATCCTAAAATCCCTAACCTGCAAAAAATTCCCAAATTCCTTGAAAAAGATCAAAGAGAAATCGGAAATCTGTCTATGTTTGCTTCATCTCCCTCAC